>JAJJWW010010709.1:0-212794 GCA_023531295.1 Papaver armeniacum
AGAATTTTGGATAGCTATCAAACCTAGAGACTTGAACGAGAATTTAGTTGGGAATGAGTTCTTGATAAGGTTGGAGTCAACAAAATAGCTACCATGTGGACATTTCACCGTCAATTTATGAGATGAATGGTAGGGATTTTAACGCGTTTTAGGGTTTCAAGTCGGTTAAGGAGAGTTGGGTGTTTATGAGATTCAAATTTCTGTTAGAAAAAGCTATAAAAGTCTCAGAATACACCTTCTAAACCTCCCCAAAAACGAAGTTTACACACAAACCGTTCGATAAAAGTCTTCATAGGAAAAATGAAGCATAAGGAATTCAACATATGCGCTAGTAGGCTGAAAGGTTTCGCAAGCCGGAGGCGCAGAGTCAAGGTCTTATGCAAGCTGAAGCTACAGCTGACTAAAACTCTTTAGTTTGATTATGTCTAGCTAATTAATTAATTGATTAGGGATGAATTCTAAGTTCTTATCTTCCTCCTTAAAGGCCTTGACAAAATAAGCTTCCACGTTGAACGGTGATGAAACCCTCGCGTCCTATTGGCTGAAATAGGTCTTTTCTAATGCAGAAGCTGTGGTACGGACACTCGGTGAAACTCTATTGGTCGAAATATTAAAATTTGGGTTACACTTTGTTTACACAAAGTATTTAACTACCGTTAGTAACGCCATCCACAAAAAGGTAGGTCGACAACACTTCCGTCAGAGTTTCAAGCTAATTAATTTTGTCACACTCGTATTGTTTACACCAAATATTTGAACTTGACGTTAGTAACACCGTCGCAGAGTTGACAATACTTCCGTCACGGAATTTTTTGCCTAAACAAAATCAAAATTCGTTTTTCCAAATTGTTTAGTTAATAAGGAAACCAAATTATTATGGAAATCCTGAAATCCTTTGTTTCCATCTTATTATGAAATCGTGTTAGTAAGGAAACGGTACAATTTAATTCGAAAGAAATTATTCGATTGCAGTTTCGGTCAAAATCATGCAGCCTTTAATCAAAATCAACTCAAGAGATTCAAAAAAAAAACAACTAGGATTGCAAGGACCTTTTTGATTCGTTTTTATTTCGAATTCTTAAGTTTCTCCTTTGATATTTTAGGGTTCTAATAATATTTATATAAATAGAATAATTTAGGGTCTTAGGTTTGGGTTGAGTCCGGGTTTTAGCGGGTTTTTGAAGATGTTAGATACTTTGATCATTGTAGTTTAACAAGAGATATAGCTACGATTGCTAAGCATGTTGCACTGTTGAAACTTGAAAGAAGGTTTGTGCTGAAATCATCTCAAAACATAGTTTTTTTTTTTTCCTACCAATTTTCCTATTCAGGTCACTTTTCTTCCTTTATAGATTAATGTTGAGCATCTGAACATTGGATTATTATGTTTAAGGCTGAGAAGAACAAAGTGGCAGGATGCAGAATGAGAAGCATTAATCGAAAAGATGCTACAAGAGCAACCAAAATTTAATCCATCACCATAAAGGACATTCAGAGATTGTAATTATCTCGTTATCTATGGAACCATTAATTATCAGCATAAAATCTTATATGATGTTGTTGTTTCGGGTTTTGTAATATAGATGATGGTTAAGTTTTAAATTTTCTTTCCAAAAGACGCGTGACGTGTCGTGTCGTGTCGTGTTCTTCTTAATATAATATAAATAATATTCTATAAAAAACTCGATGTCTTCTAGAGTACGACTCTTAATATAATATAGATGATGTTCTATAAAAAACTCGATGTCTTCTAGAATACGACCAGCCGATATAAGAGGTAAAAATAATGCTAGCTTATTTTCATTCGTTCTTCTAAAACATAAATTACGATGTGCATAATATGTATATGTGTACAAATATACTAACGGCGCTAGGCGACTAGAAGAAGTTCAACAAAGCTCTTGCAGTTTAGAAGTTCAGCAAGAAAGCTCTTGTGGTTTTAATACTTTTCTGAGGTATTCTTCTCTTTACATGTTTCATAGGGTATCCAACATGGTAATCATCTCTTCTACCTGTTCAACAGTTTCTTAAATTGTTGTTACTTATTATGCTTCGAATGTGATTAAAACGCTTCCATGTGACCACACGTACCATTCGGAATGTTAATTTCATGGGTTCGAATCAAAAAGTTAATGAAGCTGCTCATTTTTCTCTTTTATGCTTTATTTAGTTTCGTATGACATGGTGAGTAAATATTATCACTATTCAAGGGAGCAAACTGCACTCATAAACTTCAAATTAACCTAGCCTTTTGCCATTATGGCCTTATATGTTAGTTCAAACTACATGTTTGTTGTCCTTGGTTAATCTACAAAATTATGTCTTACGGGTTTGTTTTAGAAAATGCCCCAATATGGACTGTAATCTTGGGGAACTGCCCCAACGTTAAAAAAGATTGGAAAAATGCCCCACTGTTAAAAATCTTGGTTAAGTCTACATGTACGACTTCCACGTGCGGAAAAAAAGGCAGAAATACCCCCTCCGCTAAGATCATGCCACATATGATGGTAACACGTGCCCACACCTTATGGTTAGATGTGTCAGCGACCACACATGAGTAACCCACATGTGAGAGTTATGCCCTAAATACACCATTTGCTCGAACGTATTTCATTTTCATTTTTTGGATCTTAAGAAAAAAAAAAAGCGAGAGAAGAAAAAGAAGGGGAGAAGATTAGGTAAGGTTATGATTTCGGATAGATTATGTTGCGTGCCAACTCCTTAACCTCAAGATTTCCTTTATTTAGTTAACTAGGTAGTTTCCTTATTTAGTTAGGATTCTTAAATACGTAAGTTACTTCTTGATTAGGCAAGCACGATTAGTATAAATACTCAGTTCCTGAGTTTGTTTTGAACACTTCAATTAATACAACTTCAGTTCTCTTATTGTTACAAAGCAGAGGTGGCTAATCCCCATAAAAAAAAGGATTTTATCTTTAGGGTTCTATCTAGTTTTGTGTTCTTAACAGTTGTTTTGGTTTAGAACCCTAACATCTGGTACAGAGCAGGTTTGATACATATTCTCAGAATTTCAGCAATTTTTTTTTTCTTTATCATGACGATTGTGGAGTTAACAGCAGAAGTTACCGGTTTAAAAGATGAGATCAAAGAATTAGCTTTACGTATAAAAGATGATATCAAAGAGTTGATCATTTCCCTAACTAAACAGCGACAATATGACATTAAAACAGCTGAGATTAAAGAAGGAGTTGACAGAGCAAACCACAAAGAAGATTTGAAAGCTTTCACAACTGCGATGAAAGACGCCATTACCGATGCTCTCGGTGACAGCGAACAGTGCAATAAACGCAATGGAAATAATGGCAATGTCAATGGTGATGGCAATAATAATGGTAACGGGGGTGGTACCAATCCACCTATTCGTCCGGGTTCCATCAACATAAAATTTCCAACTTTTGATGGTACAAATCCTGACGGCTGGATTTTTCAAGCTGAGCAGTATTTCAACCTATATTATGTCAATGCAGATTTTCAAATTCAAGTTGCTGCTGCTCATCTGACAGATGATGCCAATTCCTGGTATCGTTGGTTTAAAAAGTCTAATCCTACACCATCTTGGGAAGATTTTTGTTCTCTAATTCGTGACAGATTGGGGGATCACAAGTTTATAAATCCACATATTGCATTGACAAAATTATGATAGTTGGATGGTTATAGATTATGATAGTTGGATTTCAGTTTTCATTTTATAGATTAATGTTGTAAACAACCAGATAAGATTAGGGTTAAGATAAACATGTCTGCCACAAGTATATAAACGAAAATTACGTGAACACATTGTGTGCAACCACAACAGTTTACATATAGAAAAAAAGTGTTCTTTTCATCCTTTCTTCTACTTACCTTCATTGTTTTTCTGCAACAGAGGTTTCAGCCTTCTTGGGTGACTTGATTCCCTTGACTGGGGATTTAGAGTCTTTGGATGATCCATCTTCAGCTGCCTTTTCAGACTTCTATCGCAAGAAAATGGGGTTAATATTTATGAGAACTCATACCTTTACGAAAAATACTAACACGGATGCCTACGAACAACATGCAAGTCATTGATGTCAAATAGAGAGCACATTTACAAAGTTTAGCGAAGTCCATATGTTACAAATAATTGCACCAGCACAAAATGAATGAACAGACCATAGCATTTGATTTCCGATAAGGGTGTTTTATGTGACAAAGTAAACATAATGACACTAACATGCCACGGTTTCACACTCAAGTTTAAAATGAAATACAATAGCCATTTTCACATAATATGCATAAGGTAACCAAGAAATGTAGACCACCTACTTACGGTCGATAACGATATATAAGAGCTCAATGGAACTAGAACTCTATCTAAATAGCAAGAATCACAACAATCTTGCAAAATATAAGTAAACGAAAAAAAGAAAAAGAAAAAAAAACACGTCTACAAATGAAAATTAATCATGAGAGAGCGAGAGAAGACCTTTTGAATATCCCCAGTTATGATTACAATATCCTACAATCCAGGTGCTTTACTCATCAGCGCAAAGGCAAGGGTTCGTAGCTGTGAATGCCTAGGTGCACTTTTGACATCATAGACGGGCGAGTATGAGAATAATAGTGTGTACTTAAATCATGTTGCTAAATATTAGCTAGACGGAAGTAGAATTCCACCCTAGATTTACTAAAAGTAAGTCCATCTGGTTCCCCTTGGTTCCATATTCTAACAAAGTTCTCTTCACTCTCACATTGAATAAACCTATCACCACCACAAGTACCAGCAGTAACGTCGAAAAATTACATAGGTTTATATTTGCCATTCCCATCAATCACAGTAATACAAAATCCATATGAACCCTATCCATTTTATTCCTGATATACATACATAATTCAATACAAACATTTCAGAATCCACATTTTCTTAACCAATTTCAGAAACATAATTCTAACCATGTCAACTAACCCCCAAATTATAAACAATTACACGATTATAAACAAGTTTCAATTTCAATACAATTCACAATTTTCATTTTCATTTTCAATATATAAACTCCCAAATTTTAAACAAAACAAAAAAAAATCCCCAAATTTACTTACAATTTTTGTTAATTCACAATCCCGAATTTGAATTTCAGCATATAAGACCTAAATCACAGAAAAAGCGTAAACCCCCAAATTTAATGTAAACCCTAAAATTACAATTTCTTCAATTTACAAATTAACACAAAACATCGTGCAATTCAAACAAAATAAAGGATTGGGTTCCATTTACTTACTTGTTTCGACGATGAATCAACCCCAATCGTCTTCTTCTTCAACTTTCCTAAATCGCAACTATCTCTTCACCATTTTCTCGAGCTTTTAATCACTGAAATAGTAAAGTAATCGAATCTTGATCATGAACAGTTAATATTAACAACATAATCTGTTAGGGTTCTAAACCAAAACAACTGTTAAGAAGACAAAACTAGATAGAACCCTAAAGATAAAATCCTTTTTTATGGGGATTAGCCACCCTGCTTTGTAACAATAAGAGAACCAAAGTTGTATTAATTGAAGTGTTCAAAACAAACTCAGGAACTGAGTATTTATACTAATCAATACTTGCCTAATCAAGAAGTAACTTACGTATTTAAGAATCCTAAAAAAATAAGGAAACTACCTAGTTAACTAAATAAAGGAAATACTGAGGTTAAGGAGTTGGCACGCAACATCCCACCCTCCTTGAAAGCATGCTTGTCCTCAAGCATCAAATTCTGGAAATCGTAATAGTAGTTCATCGGCATAAGAAAAATTGGGTTTACAAGTATCATTGGCACGCAACTGCTGAATAAGAAGACCCAATTCTGTATCATCATGGCATTCCTTAATAATGTCAGTAAGACCTGAGAAAATAGGCGCAGAGAGAAGTAAAAAAGAACCATGAATCCGAGAAAGTGCATCAGCTGCAATATTTTCTTTGCCTTTACGAAAAATAATCTCATAGTCGTACCCCAATAATTTAGATAACCACTTTTGTTGTTCCATAGAAGATAATTTTGATCAAAAAATACTTTAAACTCCTATGATCCGTATAAATTTTGAAATGCCTCCCTAGTAAATACGGACGCCATTTTTAAACTGCAGAAACCACAACAAGCATTTTCTTATCATATATAGAGAGATTCAAATTTTTACCAGATAAAGGTTTCTTTGTAATATGCAATTGGTCTATTTGATTGCATTAAAACAGTACCTAATCCATTCCCCGAAGCATCACATTCCAATACAAATTCCTTTGTAAAATCTGGAAGTATTAAAACTGGTGTTGAAGTTAAAGCTTGTTGGAGTTGTTTGAAAGCCGCGATGATTTGTTTCGGTCCAAACAAAAACATCTTTCTTGAGTAGCTGAGTTAATGGTGCACTTATTTTCCAAAATCCTTAACAAATTTCCGATAATAACCAGCTAAACCCAAAAATCCACGTAATGCCTTAAGCTTGTAGTAGGAATTGGCCATGACAAAATACATTGTATTTTTTCATTCTCTCTTCGAAACTCCTTCGGATGAAATAACATGACCAAGATAGCCAATAGAACTTTGAGCAAATGCACACTTTGAATCCTTAACAAACAATTTATTAGTGCGTATAATGTCAAACACTAAAGATAAGTGCTTGATATGATCCTCAAGAGTGTCACTATAAATTAAAATATCATCAAAGAAAACAAGCACAAACCTGCGTAAATAAGGCCTGAAAATATGATGCATGAAGCTCTGAAAAATGGGAGGTGCGTTTGAAAGACCAAAAGGCATGACAAGAAATTCGTAGTGACCATCATGAGTTCTAAAAGCCGTCTTTGGAATGTCAGGCGCATGCACTCTAAGTTGGTGATAACCAAAACGAAAATCCAGTTTAGAAAAAATGGTCTTTCCATGTAATTCATCCAACAATTCATCCACCATTGGAATGGGAAATCTATCTTTGACAGTCAGCTTGTTTAAAGCTCGATAATCCACACACATCCTCCAAGAACCATCTTTTTTGCGAACCATTAAAATGGGAGAAGAGTAGGGACTAGAGCTTGGTCTAATGAAACCAGCATGTTGTAATTCTTTCACAATTTTTTCTATTTCATCCTTCTGAAAATGTGGATAACGATAAGGTCTCACATTAAGCGGAGCGGAGAACCGGAAGTAGTGGAATATGATGATCATGCAAACGTTCGGTGGAAGAATATTTGGAATCTTGAAAATATCTTCATATTGGACAATAGTTGTTGGATCTCAGGCGGCACAACTGAAGTTGAATTAATAGCAGTACTAACTGAACATAGTTGAAGAAGAAAACCATAAGTCTCTTTGCGTAATAAATGTTACATGGGAGATGCATCCAGGAGCATGACAGATGAAGAATTTTTTTCCACGTATGATGATATCTCTTCACCAACTTTGAACTGCATCGTCAAGTGAGTAAAATCCCAAGATATTTCACCCAATGTTCGTAACCATTGGACACCTAACACTGCATCACAACCGCTGATGTCCAAAAGATGAAAATCAACCAGAAAAGTATATTGTTGTAGCTTAATTGGCACATTTAAACAATACCCATGGGTATGTAACTGACCTCCATCACCTACTGTGACACATAAATAAGAATTTGATTCAATCTTATAACCACATTGCTTTGCAATTGTTGGATGAAGAAAATTGTGCGTAACTCCAGAATCCACCAAAAATGTAAGAGCCTGAGCCTTAATAAAACCTTGAATGCGCATGGTGTTTGGAAAACTAGAACCCACCAAAGAATGCAAAGAAATATTCAGCTCTTGTTCTTGTGGTAATTTAGTAGCATCAGAAGGTGGCGGCTGAATTTCTTCATCAAAGTTCGGATCATCAGTGTCATAAATACTTTGAGGCATATCTAAGATCAATAGTCTTGGTTTGACACATAAGTGACCAGGCTTGTAATAATCATCACAATTGAAACAAAGACCCTTGTCTCGTCTTTCTTTTTGTTCTTCCCATGTTAATCTTTTAGCTCCGGTGGTAATGTTGATTTTTATTTGTTGGTTGGTAGCCATTGAGGTTCTAAAAGGGTTGGAACGAAAAGGTTTTGAAAGCGAAGAGGTTGCAATGATATTATCTTCTTGTTGTATTGCCTTTTTGAAGGCTTCGGCTAAAGTCTTGGGTTCAAATAAACGAACACCAGTGCCAATATCCACTCGTAAGGCAGCAATAAATAAATCAACAAGGTACTGTGTAGGAAGATCATGAACAAAATTTATCAATTTTTCAAACTCAGAGATTAGTTGTTTAACGGTGCACTGATTGAGACAATTTTGTCAATGCAATATGTGGATTTATAAACTTGTGATCCCCAAATCTGTCACGAATTAGAGAACAAAAATCTTCCCAAGATGGTGTAGGATTAGACTTTTTAAACCAACGATACCAGCAATCGGCATCATCTGTCAGATGAGCAGCAGCAACTTGAATTTGAAAATCTGCATTGACATAATATAGGTTGAAATACTGCTCAGCTTGAAAAATCCAGCCGTCAGGATTTGTACCATCAAAAGTTGGAAATTTTATGTTGATGGAACCGGACGAATAGGTGGATTGGTACCACCCCCGTTACCATTATTATTGCCATCACCATTGACATTGCCATTATTTCCATTGCGTTGATTGCCTGTTCTGCCTGTACCGAGAGCATCGGTAATGGCGTCGTCTTTATCGCATGATTGTGAAAGCTTTCAAATCTTCTTTGTGGTTTGCTCTCATCAACTCCTTCTTTAATCTCAATTTGTTTTAATGTCATCTTGTCATTTGTTTAGTTAGGGAAGTGATCAACTCTTTGATATCATCTTTTATACGTATAGCTAATATTTTGATCTCATCTTTTAAACCGGTAACTTCTGCTGTTAACTCCACAATCGTCATGATAAAGAAAAAAAAATTGCTGAAATTCTGAGAATATGTATCAAACCTGCTCTGTACCAGATGTTAGGGTTCTAAACCAAAACAACTGTTAAGAACACAAAACTAGATAGAACCCTAAAGATAAAATCCTTTTTTATGGGGATTAGCCACCTCTGCTTTGTAACAATAAGAGAACTGAAGTTGTATTAATTGAAGTGTTCAAAACAAACTCAGGAACTGAGTATTTATACTAATCAGTACTTGCCTAATCAAGAAGTAACTTACGTATTTAAGAATCCTAACTAAATAAGGAAACTACCTAGTTAACTAAATAAAGGAAATACTGAGGTTAAGGAGTTGGCACGCAACATAATCTATCTGAAATCATAACCTTACCTAATCTTCTCCCCTTCTTTTTCTTCTCTCGCCTGTTTTTCTTTTCTTAAGATCCAAAAAATGAAAATGAAATACGTTCGAGCAAATGGTGTATTTAGGGCATAACTCTCACATGTGGGTTACTCATGTGTGGTCGGCTGACACATCTAACCATAAGGTGTGGGCACGTGTTACCATCATATGTGGCATGATCTTAGCGGAGGGGTATTTCTGCTTTTTTTTCCGCACGTGGAAGTCGTACATGTAGACTTAACCAAGATTTTTAACAAAGTGGGGCAGTTTTCCAACTTTTTTTTTAACGTTGGGGCAGTTCCCCAAGATTGCAGTCCATATTGGGTCATTTTCCCAATTTTCCCTTTGTTTTATATGCAACACTGAGGTCTCTGAAAGTCTTTTATTTAATTCCCTAACCTCCTGCTCAATGTGAAAATGTGAAAGAATTGTATGTATAGTTATGGCTTAGCTGCCAGTTTGAAATCCTGGATGCCACTTCGGCTGATTATTAGTAACTAATAATGCCTATACAATCTTACATATACTTATTAAGTCTTATCTTATTTAATTCCAGATTTGCACTTTTTGCAGGATTGGGGTCAAGTGAATCGGGATTAAGCGGATCAATGCACATTCCTACATTACATTAGCAAATTAGTGTAGCAATCCACACAACAACATCAATCTCAATGCACACCTTCACCATGTATATACTCTAGGACTTGGCCAATAGTATTGGCACTGAAATGGACTTTGCCTGAGCGTTCCGCGCAGATATGTTAGATGTCTCCGCGGTCCACGAAATACCACAGGTAACACCCTACATATGAACTGATATCTTCTTATTATTTTCTTTTTGATTGATTGGTCAAGTTCATTTTTCAAATATGGTTTTGTATTAGTGACTATTGTATTATAAATGCCACTGAATGCAGCCTATGATGCATGACAGATACGGCTTTCGTTACAGTTTACATTATTTTGAAGGCCCTTTTTTTCAATAAATTTACTGAGGGAATACGTCGGCGTGACTATATATTGTCATTTCTTTGATACAATTAAGAGACTGGCCAACTGGATATTTTTCTTTTGTTTATCGGCTCCAAGCCAGCATAGCCCCAACTGCTAAACTAATCAAAAAGTAACCAATTATACTGTGGTCTCCCCAACTTTGCTTTGTTTGTTTTTGAGCATACATGGAAACACTGATGTAGTGTTTCAAACCGAGTGAAATTGGTGATCTCACTCCTGCTGCATAAGTTATAATATTGTCATTTTATATATTTGAATTTCGCTTCAGAATATATGAATCTGCTTTGATTTTTAGTGTATGCTTGGGTGCAGCTGATTGTGTTCTTTTTTACGGTTTCAGTTTATGCCGCACTAATCAGGAGGCACGTATTCCGTTTTTCCTTGACCCCAACATATGTAGACGTAATTATTCTTTCATGTCAAGGTTGTAAATTATAATTACTATAGTGCTGATAAATCTGATAATCTTTCATGAGGATTTGTTTCAAGCCACCATTATTAGTTTGGTTAAGCTTATGTCAAGGGAGTCAGTTCTGTAGCTTTACCGCGTATCAAAGTATCCTGAGGTAAGAATTATCCTACTCACAGGTTGTATGCTCATTGAAACATATTATGTATTAACTTCATTTTGTGTACACCAAACATACCTCACTGAGCGCAAAACTGGGGATGGTTTTTTTAGACCAATGAATTTTGGCACTAATATGGACTGTGCCCAATAGTAACTTGGAAGCAAGAAAACATTTGCAGGTGACAACAGTAATTTGGCGGCGACTCTGGAAAATCAGATGCACTAAAATGTTTGAGAAACAATGGCTTCCCCAAAGTTACCCTCATCCAATCCAACAGATTAGGAATTTGGTCTTTAATTAGAAATAGTTAGATATTAATTTCATGTTAATTAACATGCTGGATATCATTGCCTTCGATCTTTCATGAAGGTTTGTTGGAACTAAAGTAGTACCACAAGAGCAGCAAAAATGCGCGATGAAACTCTAACCCTCCTTCATGCTATCATTTGGATCATGACATAAAACTGTAGAGGGTCGTCTGTTTTGTGAGTGGTAGTTATATCTATCAGTCGATCTTTATTAAAAAAAAACTTATACAAAAAAAAAAATGTACGTTGTAGAATAAAAGTATTGTGACCCAAAAAGGTTAGTTTCCCAGTATTATAGACTTTTGCCTGAGGTTGTTAAGCACAAGAAAGAATAAGAAAGAAAACTGAAGTTGGACTTATCAAAACAATCGATCATTTTGGTGTGCTTTGATGTTCCTCTTTCTGTGGCAAACCTCCGCAGCAATCAAAGATCAGTAAGCTAGCAAGATACTCAAATGTCGCCTCCAAGCCTAAGGAAACTTCTAAGATATGCACCGCATCTAACATAGATTTCCGTAAAGAATTGATGTGGTGAAGAAAATTGACGGTGCACCTCTTCTGGATGCAAATTCCATAAAAGCTTTGGAGGCTACTGAGGCTGGCACAGGTAACTTTTGTATCTTAAATTTGGATAGATCTCAAGTTGTAGTGTACTGACCAGATACATTGGGTCAACAACAAGTTCTTTTTTTCTTTTTCTTTTTTCCGAGCTGCCAACTTTTTCCTGCCTCTGAAGGTTTTCCATTTCTTAGTTCCAATGTATATTTACCAATGGCTATCACCCAATGATGATGCAAGCGTTGTCTCGAAGCCCACTTTGGACAGTTATTGGAATCGAAGTCTATATGTTCGTGATACCTTATTAAAAAACACCAAATTAAAAACGCGACGGGGCGGGATGAAGCCACGCCATACCAAGTCAAAAATGCATAGCGGCGAAGCGTGGCTGGATGAAGCCACGACACACCAAATAATCTAGTTATGGTTTAAATTCTTATAAAATCTATTTTGAGTTCTTCACATGGTTTTCGCTTGTTTTTACGAGATTAATATTTATGATTAATTATTATATTATTTGGGTGGCCAACTAAATTAGTTTATTAATTAATTTGATGCTAGCAAAGAGTTAGGATATCCTTAATTTTTAAATAACTCTTACACAAGTAGAAATTGCGAAACCTTGCAGAGGGATTTTGTGGAGCAATTGCAAGTAAAAACAACCCTAGTAAGTGGATCGAGCGTACTGAGTTTAACTGCTAGGACCAAACCTAAATTCACAAATCTTAAGGCATTCGACTGAGTTACATCTTTTAAGCTTACCTCAAGGTGGCTCAGACGTATAGAATCTGGTAACTAAGCGTACTTGTTTTCTAGTGATTTAAGGAATTTTGGGGATAACTAAGCGTACCTGTTATCCTATGGTTGGTGAAAATCTGTAATTAACAATAAATAGACGAATATATTAATTTAATGAATATTTAGTAACGAAGAATGATTCCTTGATCATATTTCTCATCATTGTTTTCAACTTAATCATCGGACATTGTTTTGCTATTTTGCTTTGTTTTTTAAAATCTTTTACAAAAAACCCCGCTTTGTGACACTTTGAACAACTAAAACTCCCTGCTCTTCGTGGGAACGGATCTTATTTACTGCTATATTATTCATTAGTAAAGTAGAAGATAAGTGAATTAATTTGTGCACCTACGACACGCATCAAGTGTTGGGTTACTATTAGTGGGTTATGATTTTTTGGGAGATTCTTGGTTGATAAGATTTGCTCGAGTTAAAAGTTGTTTGTCATTAACGATGGCTTACTGCCATTATCGGTGTTGGAGATGATCATGATGATGTTCTGATGGTGCAGTCGAGAAGAGTAAGAGCATATGTTATTATCGAGAATGGATTTGCAGTTGTGGTTGGTGGAAGGCTTGAGTGTTGTTAATCTGTGAGTCTCGTAGGGTTGTGAACGAGAGAAGGGAAGGTCTTTGGATAGAGTTTTGTAAAAGAATGGGAGATGTTTTCATTGGCAGTGATCGGTGGTTGGTTGTTGTTGATTATAGACAGGTGGAGATGATCGTTTGATGTTTTGATGGAGAATGATGATCAACGAGATTGAATATGAAGGAGAGATGTTGGCAGAGACGATGATAACTCAAGAGGAAGAGTTCCTGCTGCTATTGATGAACAGGGAGGTGTATTGATGTTGGTTGTATACTGAGGGCCGGGTATACGAGGAACTGATCGGAAAAGAATATAAAGTCAAGGAGTTTGATTTTTCACTGACATATGAGGATCCGAGGGAAAGAAGGAGTTCAAAACCAAAACTCAGATGTTTTGAGTTTTCACAGAGACAGAAGGGAACGCGGGTCACTAACCGAAGAAGATGAAAATCCAGAATAAATATTTCTTCATGGATATACATATGTCCGGGGATTGAGTAAAGAGAATATATTGTCAGTTCCACAGAACTAACAGTTAAAGAGTCAAGCCATAGACGAGATGTGCTGGACTTTTATAAGATTTTAGCGTCCCGTTAAGCTTGTTAACATTTTTTATACACGACCATGCTCTGGCATGATGGTTTCGAGGGGGTTTTGGCTAGTTTTGACAACTGGTTTTGCACGAGATTTGATGGATGGGTCTTACACTTTGGGAACCCTATAAAAGAAACACTTCTAATTTTATTTTGGGGATTAGTTTTACACACAAGAAGAAAAGAGACAGAGCTTTGGAGTTAGGATTTCTTCCACAATTTCTAGGGTTTGCTTTACTTTTCTTCTTTAATATTTTACATGGGTTTTAAGAAATCCATGAATATCTAAACCTTTCTTATTGGTTAGAGATGTAGTCCTAAGTTGGAAAATATGTTATTCAATTGAAATATTCATTCTCATTCATTCATAATTTGCTAGCATCGCTTATGTTCTACCGCTTATAACTCTATGTATGATTGATTGCTAGTGTATTTAAGTTGCAAATAAATGAGCTTGCTTTCATATCTATATATAGCTAAACTAGGGTTCGAGATCCGGAATTTCAGAATAATCCTTGTTAGAAGTAGCATAATATAGTTGTTAACAACAAGATGTTGCCATGCAATTATATGTAGAAGCGTAATCTAGGTTAAATTCGTGTGGTTTTTGTACCAGATTGCTTAGAATAACCTCAGCTCATAAATATTAGTGCTTTCTGATAGATTATTGAAGTGGTAGTAAAATTATCGTTCACTAGGACTTATTAAGATTGATTTTATATTTAAATTATAATATTAAAACTAGAAAACTTGAACAAAGATTATGTTAAGATTATGGAGAGAACCGAGACTATGGATTCCACCATTGACTAATTTTTAAGTGATATTCATGTAATTCTTACGTTAAAAGTGATTCTAAAATATTGCCTACAGTAGGGTTTCAAAACAAAATTAGATGTAAATTGCAAGTATGAAGCATTAAAAGTCCTCGACTAAGCATGCATCATCAAGAGAAATCACAACTACTTAAAAAAAATCATAAATCCAATTTTAATACAATGCAAACAATTATAAAAAAACTACAAAAGAATAATTAAATAAAATATACCACTTTATTATTAGAACAAGGCTTTCTCCATAGCCCCAAAAATGGGGTTAACTCCTTGTTATTACATAGAGAAAATTCGAAAAATAGGAAAAAGATAATCAAAACCTAAACTATTGTTGCTCCTGGCTACTTGCTCTCCCCAGTAATGTATTGGTTCACCCTTTTTATAACTAGCAGGTCGATTCTTTTTTTTTTTTTTTTTGATAAAAATTCTCATTTCCCAAATAAACAAATAATTTTCCTAAACTTAAGAAAATATCTTGTAGCATAAAATCCAAAGAGTAAATAAATGATTCCTTCCTTTAGTAATTCGGCGTTCGCTCAATATGTGGTCTTACCCACTCATGCACGTGCTTCCTTTCTAGATAAACTCATTTGGCATATACATGCTCGATTTTATTGAATTTATTCTGGTTGGTGTGATGGTCTGGTCTAAATATTTATTTTATATTTTAATATATTTTTTTTCATGGGAACTCAATCACTCTATTGCACCCTAGCAGTGGTAACAATTCGATGCGTGTGCCCCACCAAATCACTTATAGAAATATATTTAAAAAATAAAAGAAAAGTAGAAGGTGAAAAGGACTCAACGAGATATGGCGAAACTAACATGCTATTTATAATACCCGAGCTCTGTGCTTTTATGAATAGACTTTATTTTTGGGCTCCTCAACTCCTACAACCAAGATGCTTCCATCCAATTAGATTGGTTAGTGTTATCCATAATTGGTACAAATATCCAGGCTTTGGAGTTTTAAATGCAACTAAAAGTTTCTCCCATACCCCCAAACTTAAATCTAACATTGTCCTCAATGTTCTAAAGATGGAATTAAAAGCATGAACAAGGAGAAACTGTTACCACTTGAAGGAAAGGAAAAATGAAGAATATTACCATGTCGCAAAAACATGGGTTACCTCCTAAGAAGTGCCAAGTTTAAAGTCTTCAACCAGACATTAGAAGAGATTAGTCACCTCTTAGAATCATATATCAGTAGCCGGAATAACTGCGGGTCATCTGGATCAAAAAGTGTTAACCACAAGAAAAGGAAACTGCAACATGTCAATAAGATACCGAACATACCCTTATATAACTTTTTGTTTAAGACAACTACATCTAGTTGTGGTTCAGGTTCAGGCTCTATAAAAGGGTCTAGATAAAATGTTTTCAAGGGCCGAATTTCCTCAAAGGTAAGATCATGAAGGTCAGGTTGAAGAGTCTGGAAATACTTAACTAAGAACTTAAAAGCACATAACAATAACCTGAATAATTGGGGATCCTCTAGGTCATTCAGAGTTGAATCACACAGTTGACCACAGTAGTGGTCATTCTTAAGAACATTTGTTGACCCTAATCTCCTAAAGTAATTAGGTTTGGTCTCAAAACTTAATAATTGACACATCTGAAACTCATAAGTTCCCACAATTGGAAGAAAATTTTCTGGTGGGAAAACAAATTCAATCTTGGTATCATAGCATGGGTTAACAACATCAACCAGAGGATGGGTTTCTAATAACTAAACTTCTTTATGGACATAACTAGGTTCAGGAAAACGTGTATGAAGATAATCTTTTAAACTGGTTGATGCACATATGTCAAGTCCCAAGTGAGGGATCTTTCGAAGAGTTAAAGCACATGGACAATGATAGTCACCCCCAAACTTAGAGTTTCCAGTGTCTCTATAGAGACTAGTCACAACTTCCCTAATTTCGAGGTCATCAGATTCCTGAAAATGGTCAATTGATTCTTCTAAGTTATAATGAGGTACATCCTCTACAAGTTTATCTTCTTTGTTTAAGACTATTGTTTCTAAATCTCTTGACTCTAAAAAAAAGTCTTCTCTGAATAAACCCATTCCTCTAAACCATCATTGGCTTTGTAACCAAAAGAAAATACTACATCTTTTGGTATCTCTAGTCAAATCCTCGTCCTTTTGAATAGGTGAATAATCGTTAAAATTATTTGGATTTGGATTTGAAATTGAAATATTATCATTATAAAGCTCAATTGGAGTAACAAATTCCTGATCACTATGCCTAAATACTTTAGACTTTTCATCAACACTATCATCATCATCATTATCATCATTATAATAATATGAAAATGGTTGAACCTCATCTAATGTAGTGTCTCTATTTATAACCTCATAATCTTGATTAGGTGAATAATAAATATCCTCATTTTCACAGGTAATATTGGAAACATTGTGTTGGAAATTCATATTATTTCGAGAAATTCTTTCGTTCGTCTCAGTTATCTGCTTGAGGATATTTTCTAAACAAGGTTCACTCATTGTTGGAGTTCTTTCGTCTATAACTACACTATTCATCCCAGCTAACTTAAGTGTCGACTCAGCTAACTCCATGAGGGAGAGGAATGGGAACAAAAGTATCAAAATGATTAATTTTCAATAGTTTGATTGTATCCTCCAGAGACGAAAAACTAGTGTTATAATCTTCTTGCACGTATGACTGATGCGCGTGTGGATAGTAATTGGTCTCACCATGCTATGAACCTTAACCTTCGAAAGGTTGGCGTACCCAACCACTATTCACACTATGATCATAAAAAGAGTAATGTTCATATTTTTAGGTTGGATATTCATTGTATATAGGTTCCGAAGGCTTTGGCGATCGACTATGCGATTAACTCGGGATTGAATCGGTTGACTCGGTTCCCATTTCTCTCGATCTTATCTCAAATTTCTTGATTTCCATTCCCTCTAATGACTTAATCCGTCTTCTCTGTCTAGTCTTTATCAAATTGAATGGAGTCCTACTTTTAATTTTGGTTGTTTTCCAATTTTCATTAATCCAATTTTGGTTGTTTTACCTCCTTAACTTTTAATGTGTGTTCAATCATGTCTAACAGGTATTGCTAGGTGGCTATGATCTTTCACTCTATTAAAGGTTCCAGTCCAAAGGTTGTTTTCCACTCAAAGGTTGTCTTGAAGGTTTCAATAAGATAAGGATGAAGATAATGTACCCCGATAGGACTAACGACAAACTCCTCATGCGTGCTACTTTTTGCTCAGTCTTTATAAGTAAGGAATTTAACTTCGATTGCAGTGACCAACACAAACAATAACTGATGAAACAAAAGGAGATGAATCATCACTTTCATTCGATGAGAAGTGGCAAAAGAGGATGCACACCACGTATTCGATACAAGTCTTGTAAATTCTATATAAATAGGGGATGGTCTAACTTCAATTTATCCCATAATTGGCTGTTCATCTCTTTTATGTTCCTAGTTCTGGTTTTGTTATCTTTCTCAATGTCAACTAGAAAATCCATAGGGGAGGTATCTCGAGATCATAGAGAAAATCAAAACGCTAACCTAGATGAAGCCGATCAAACTAGAAGAGTTATCGGATACCCTCATATCAAATTACACCAACTATGCGAAGTGGTCTGTTAGCCTTATTGCAATTTTTTTTTTGTGAATTTCCTATGGAACCGACAAAGTGGAGCAGAACCTACAATGGCTTGGGGTCATGGTAATTTTCAAATTCGACGACAGGCCACCAATTTGTTTATCTTCCGGTTTTATGATTGGGATAACTACAATACAGTGTTGGAGGAAGGACCTTGGAGTGTTGATGGTTACTTAGTTGTTTTTAGAGAATGGAATACATCCATCAATCCAGATAATCTTGATTTTTTTACTCATCAATTTTGATTGACATCAAAAGTTACCGCTTTAATTTCTTAATGCTTGAGGTTGAGAATCAAATTGCAAGTATACTTGGTAATCCACTCAAGCTTATTAGGAGGATGGCAATCCAACTGATACCAATGCTTTAAGTGTTCTTATTGAGTTTAATATCTCCAATCCTATGTTAATAGGCTTAATGACAGAAAACGCAGCTAAGGTAACTCATTGGATACCTATCTATTTTCAAAGACAACCCAAAAACCTTTGTCCCGCATGCCTCATTCTTGATCATAATGAATTAGAATGTTCGATAAGGCCGAACATGTGAAAATTATTGGTAGCTATATATTTAAATTTGGAGAAGATGTTGGTGAGGTTATTGACCCTAGAGCTAATAATCTTAAGTATAAGCAGGAGAGAAGATTCTTATTTCTCCTAAGAAGACAAGGGATAAAAAGAGGTTGGAAAAGAAGCCATTTCAAATCCCAGAGGATGGTTTTCATGTTTCCACCATCTATAATGTCTCTCGAACAAGGTGCGGAATCTTCGACAGCTAGAAGACCCAAAAGAAATAGAGAAGTCTCGGCTACCGGTAGTTATGCTAGTACTCCGGTGCATGTACATATTCAACAGAATCCAGATCCAGCGCAAATATCAAGTACATATCATCGGGAGTGTATGCAATCATCCTACTATGGGGTGAACATAGTATGCATCCAAGTTTTTATCGGCCAATCCCTCGGCAAGGAGAGTGGGACAACCTTCTGGGACAATATTATGGGAACTTCTCAACAGAGTAGGAAGATCAGGTTTTCCTCTCACCTCTTATTCCATATTAAGCTTTCATCTATTTCATTTTATTTCCTGTTTTTATAGTCTTCGTTTTTACTCATGCTTCTTTAACATGCGTATCCTTGCATGGAAGTTCAAGGTTTAGGCAATAAGCATACTAGAAATCACTTGAAAGATTGCATTCACCAATATAGTCCCGACATAATCTTTCTTTCGGAAACTAAACAACAAAATAAAAATGCTCATTTCTTATTGCAAGTTATGCATTACCCAAATGTTTGGTGTCATAATACTAAATATAGGGCTGGAGGTCTAGCAGTGTTATGGAAGGATGGATTTAAAATAGAACTCGTGCATTATACGAGATCATATGGTCAACTTCATTCTTCATACTTGGTCCTCCGAATCAACAATGGGTACTTACCTGTTTGTATAGCTCTTGTTATCATAAGGAAATAATTGATGATAGGGTCAAGCATATGGATTTACCGTGGATTATAATAGGGGATTTAAATTTTACCTTATCATATTCTCGATAGGAAATCTTTCTCAACTCATAAGTACTCGGCTCCAACTATAATTGAGAATACTATCTCTACTTGTGGTCTTCAAGAGGTTCCATTTGCCGGTCATCCATTTACATGGTCAAATCATCGGAAAAATACTCAGTTGGTTCAGGCCCGATTAGATAGAGCTTTAGCTTCCAATCTTTGGATGTCACTTTTCCCAAATGTCATTCTTAATCATCTTATCCCAGTAGGGTCCGACCATGTTCCCATTATATTATCAACTAACCCTCATTATGCTAAGCTTTATAAGCCTTTTTGTTTGTATGATGATAGGTGTAGAATACACCGTTTTTACTATCTAGTAGTTATGCTTTCTTTGCTGTTTTTCGTGTGAATTATGTATCTTATGTGTGTTTTTGAGTTATTAGATACTCGGGAGTCGCACGGAGGAAAAGGAGAAGAAATAATCCGAAATTGAGCAAAAAGGGCAAAGCCGTCATTTTACAGGATAACACTGTCTGGAGCCTGGTCAAAGTTAAGGAGCAACCATCTGACAGTTCACTAAAGACAGTCTGCAGTTCGTTAAGGGACAAATTTCTTTTGGAGAAGTATTAAATGAAAGCCACCACATTTTATGGGGCATCCATTGGGGTACCCCTTATCTAATGCAGAGGGGTGTCAATATCCAAACACATCATTACAACCCTAATCGATTTTCTTCTTCTCATTTCATTTCATTCAATGTTTTCACCGAAGTCGTTAGAAACACTACTGGTAATGATTGTAGCCATAAATCAAGAGAGGCAGAGATGGAGGTGATGAATCAATTCGTACAATTGAGGAGATGGGTATGTTGTTTGATAAACCGAGAGTGGAAGAAGCAGATCGAAATCGATGATGATTTCATGTCAGGGTTTGAGAGAAATGAGATCTGTTGCTCTGGATTAGGGAAGAATCAATGAGAGGTCTTTGTTGCAATTGATTCAGGCAATGAATCTGGAATCAAAGAGAACAACGAGATGGGTTATGGCGCTGTTGGTGGAGAGAATGGGCCTGAGAAATCGATGTTGCTGTTGGAAGAGAACTCAGTGAATAAAGGTCGCTGTAATGGTTTCTTATGAAGAACAGGAAGGGGTTTTGGTGATTTGGTTTAAGCACTGTTGCCTCAGAAAGGTCGATATTCGATTGAAGGAAGTGGTTGGTGCTGTTGTTGTGATGGCTGAGGTGAGATCGATTTGATGTGGTTATCAGTGGAGAAGCTGATAAGGAAGAAGGAGAAGAGAATGATGCAGCTGTGTTGAATGGCCAGGGTTTGAATTTGCTGGCAACTTGGGTGTTAAGATGTGGCCTGTGTTGGTGATTTGAGCTGACAGGAAGAGCTAGTAAAGTGCAAGAGGGAGATGCTGAAATTGAAGCTACAGATTAGGTCATGAGAGACAGACGATGTTGTTGCTTTGTGTGGTTGTGTTGTGCTTTGCGAGCAGCTTGTGCAGGGGGCAGTAAAGGGACTTGGTGGTACAAATTGATGTCGAGGCTCAATGTAATGCAAAGCTGGGGATGGAGTTGTATGTCATGAACTGTAGGAGTGTGCACTTGCTGGTACAAATTGCAATCAAGTACGAAGATGAATGGTCGCGTTATTTGCTTCAGTAGCTTGATTATGGAGAGAACTGAATGGAATCAGTGCTGCCGAGAAGGTGTTATGGGTAATTGCTTGAGTTATATGCTTTGTTGGTGGTCTCGTTAGTGTTGTTAGTGATCTTTGGTATGAAGTCGAGTCTTGACTTGGTACAACTGAAGCAATAATGCAAAATGGAAGTGTAGCTGCACGGGTGAGGCGAGGCTGGTGGAGAAGCGATTGCAAAGAGCTAGAATGGCACGAGCTCGGATGGCCCGAGCCTCGGTGTACTTGTGGGCGAGAAACGGTTATGATGTGATGGCAATGCGAGAGGGAATGGTACTGGTGGTTAATATGGAGGTTCGGGATGATGGCAATGGCATTACAAGTGCGGTTTTGTGAGTTAAATGCATGGAGATGCAGACTGGTGGCAGAGATGACTGAATGATAGATGATGGCTGTGAAATGTGGCTATGCTGGAGGAATGGGTTCAAACTGAGGGCTGGGCTTGTGTCAGCTGTGACTGGAGAAAATGGCAGTGAAGCTAGGGATATTGAAGTTGATTCTGGTGGAGTTCAGATGCTGCAATGCAAATGGAGTTGATAGTTGTGCTGGTAAAGAAGGGCTATGGTGGTGCTGGTATAGCAGAATGGGATGCGTGCTGGGAGTTGCAGGTCAGGATTGAAAGTTGCAGATATGGCACAGGATGAAAGATTGCAGGATGGCATGACAGGGGAGCTGGCAATCTGTGCTTGTGATGTGTGGATGGTGTCAACTGGTGCAGTTGACGTGAGTTGGAGTTGCAAAACAGGGCCATCTTGGCTGTGCTACTCATGGCCAATGCACCAAGTCCAGGCAAAGTAACTCGGTAAAGTGTTCGACTCGATCCGACTCAGGGATGAACCGCCTGACTCACTGATTGCTCTAACTCGGTCTGACTCCAGGCTGACCCGATCTTGACTCGGTTTGACCCGACCCGTTGACCCGGCCGTTTTGACTCGTTGACCGGTGACCGGGCGGACTTTGCCGGTCACCGGAGCCGATTTCCGGCGAATTTCCGGCCGATTTCCGGCCACAATCCCAGACTTCCGGCGACCGTTTTCGGGGCGTATTTTCTACACGGGTTTCTCATCCTTGTGGGCTTTGTGGATTCTCACCTAATGGACCTTGAAGACTAGACCTAATTTTAGAAGTTGGAGAAAAGCTATAAAAGGGAGGTTTTCTACAACACATGATATATCTTTTTGCTTGGAATTTTTGGGAGAGCCACGTTTTGTTTACGCTTCTAGGGTTTGGTTTTGTTCTTCTTCTTCCTTGTTTATTATTGAATATTGATGATGATGAACTCCATAGCTATGAGTAGCTAAACATCTTATTGGTTATGGGATAAAAGTTGATTTCTCAACATGCTTTTGATTCAATGAATTAGTTTTGTCTCAGGAATTATTGTTTGTGATTCACAATTAATAGTGTTATAAGATTTGAAAACTTGTTAGGTTGAGTCCGGAATCAATCCAATTTGTGTTCATCTCTAGAGCTATATTAGGGTTTTCAATACGAAAAAGTTGTTTATCCCTGATTCTAAGTAGCATAATTGTGGTTAGTGCTTGTAGTGATACATCCTATTAGTCACAAGTGAGTCATAACTTTTGTTAAAACGTCTAGTGCTTTTACACATTCGTTTGCATTGATGAGTCTTATTCCATAAATCTTAATGCTCTTAGGGAGTTAAACTTAATTGTGCTTTTACACTTTAGGTTGCTTTCCCGAAGAATTCACATATGCATCTTTTAATGTGGTTGTGATGAAAACAGGGAATTAACGGGTTATACTTGCGATCAAGATATCCTAGGACTTTTAATAAATACGAGATTAAAATACCAATTCTAATCATTGATGAAAATACATGTTTGTGAATGATACTATCCCTTGACCAATATCTTCTCCTTATTGATTTCTCAAATTATTTACTTTGCTTTCAACTATTTTTATTTGCTTAAACAACAAACATACCTTGGGTTACTTTAGAAACTGAAAATTACTTAACAACAATTGCCTCTCTGTGGATACGAACTCTTCCTTACCTTGTGCTTCATTTAAATTTAGTGCGTAAGAAAGTGAAATTATTTTTGACGGATTGACACACGATCATATGAAACTTGGACCAAGCATGCGACGTTTAAGTCAATGATTCAGCAAGAATGGAATAGGAGTCAGGATGGGTATCCAGATCTCACATTTGATCAAAAGCTTACTCAGGTTCGAAAAGGCATTCAAAGATGGAAGAATGTACATTTTGGGGATATTGATACTCGAATTCTAGAAACTCAAGCACCAAATCGGCTTGGCTCAAAGTTCAACAGACACCACTTGAGATAGATTAACGAGTTACATCAAACACTTAAACATTGGTACCAAAGGTTAAAAATGATATCGATTATCAACAATCCAGAGATAAAGTTCTTCACAATCAAGACAGAAATATAAATTTTTTTCATGCCAAGGCCAATTACAGACGGGGAAGAAACCAGATTGATTCTATTAGAGATGAACATGGTAATTGGTATACAACAAGAGCTGAAATTCAAGATCCGATACTTCAGCATTTTAGTACAATTACCACTTCATGTCATCCACCACAAGAGTTGGACATTTATAAATTACTTACGCCGTGTATTTCTCAAGAAGACAATGAGGAGCTTACCAAAATACCAACAAGGAGGAAATTTGTCAAGTTGTTTTCCAGGTCGAGCTTGGGCTTCCCCGCACAGAAGGATTTGGGCGAGGTTTTTACCAAGTTTGTTTTGGACGAAGTGGCGGATGATCCGGTAGCCATGGTGCAGCAATTTTTAACTCGGGCAAGCTTCTAAAGCAACTTAACTACACATATCAAGTACTAGTTCGAAGAAGCTATGTGTAGAAACGCTATCGATTTTCGTCCTATCGTTTGTGTAATATTGCATACAAGTTTATTTCTAAAACTCGCTAATCGGTGAAGAAATTACTTGATAAGATTGTTTCTCCCCGGCAAGCAAAGCATTTGTTCTGGCAGGAATATCCTTGATAACATCATCATTGCTCATGAAGTAGTTGCTTATATGAAAAGAACTAAAAGATTAAATGGTGCAATGGCTATTAAATTAGACATGGCGAAGGCTTTGATCGTATGGAATGGGGGTTTGTTATCAAAGTGATGCAAAGCTTAGGTTTTAATGAAAAATGGTGTCAGCTCATACACCAATGTATTAGCACGGCTTCAATTTATCTCATTCTTAATGGATCCCCCACACCGTCTTTTAAACCAACACGAGGTCTTCGACAAGGTGATGCTTTATCGCCATATATTTTCATTATGTGTATGGAGGCTTTTAGTAGAATCTGCAGCGGCTGAAGTTTCGGGAGCAATAATACCACTTAAACAAGATCTTAAAGGTCCTAGTATTTCTCATCTTTTTTTTGCCGACGATCGCCTCTTATTCTCTTCCGCATCGAAATTCGGTTAACAATTTGCTTCAAATTATTCATCGATTCTGTCTGTGTCGGGGCAAATGGTTAATTTAAGCAAATCAAGCATACATTTCAGTCATCATATGAGTGAGTTAGATAAAGAAGATATTGAAGCTTTAGTCAAGATGAGGAGAATGCCACGAAGGAAACATACTTGGGTATTCCTTTATTTGTTGGGCGTAATAAAAATGCTTGCTTTGAAGAAACATTGGATAAAATGGGATTTCGTCTCCAATCATGGCAGGGTAAGTTGGTCAACCAGGCGGGGAGAAGCACTCAAATCCAAGCGGTGGTAGGCTCTATGTACCAAGTATCAAATGAGCTGTATGTATGTGCCAGATACATCCATCAAGAAAATGGAGGCTCTACAACGTAACAAACTGGTGGAATAAACATAATAAAAGAGGTGGATTCTTCATTGGATGGAGAGACTTAAATCAGCCAAAACGTTGGGGTGGTCTAGGTTTTAAAAACTTGAGATGTTTCAATGAAGCATTGCTTACAAAATTAGCATGGAGATTGATACAAGAAAAGGAGGCTAAATGGGTTCAACTATTAGAGGCACGATATTTGTGAATTCGATCCTTTGTATGGGAAAATAACGAAACATGGCACTTGGATATGGAATGGAATTCAACGAGGGTTGCAGTGGATTAAAAGATTTCATATATGGGAGATAGGAGATGGTTCAAAAATTCCTTTTTGAGGTCAATGGTTTGGATCGATTAATCAAAGGAATTATCAACATCAAGTATTTAATGTTCCTAATGCTCATGCAACTGTAGATGGTTATATTGACCATACAAACCGCACATGGAGGTTGGACAAGTTACAACAAGTTTTTTCTGATGAGCAACTTCAGCAAATTGCAACCATTAGTATCCCTCAACAGCCAGCCACTGACAAACTTCGTTGGTTGCATTAACATGATTGTTTTGTGGAGTTCTGGAGAGTTGATAGTGCATTTTTGCCTGTGCACAAATCTCTCATAGGAGTAGAGATTTTGGAGGGAGTTTGGTCAGAGAAAAATATTAGGAGGAGGAGGAAATGCTTCAGCTTCAGGTATGCTTTTTTCATCTATTTTTTTCTTCTCTAATCTCCGATTGTTTTGTTTGATTGTTACTATTTTGATTGTTTTGATATTAGTTTTAAAAGTAAAAACCCTATTTTTATTGTTTAGGGTCTCGCCATGTTCTGTTAACTCTTTTTTGTTTCGATATTCATCTCAATTTGTGTTTAGTTAATCAAGTCAGAACTGATTTCAGGCTAGCAGATTAACTTGTTGTTTATTTATGGTCAAACCTTTCGTAGAAGGCTAGTAGCTTACCGGAAGTTATGGTTTAAGAACTACAGAACTAGAGGTCACATGCTTTTTATGCTTATCCAACTCTGAACTAATTAGCTCCTAACTCTGAACTGCCTCTTTAGGATATTGTACATTAGCAACGTTAGGTTTAGAAGAGGAAGACACAATTTTATATTGCAGTCTAAGACTTATGAAATCTATATTACTAGCTCATCCACCCCAACAAGTGGCTGCACCATCCACCAGGTATATAGAAGAACAAAATCATACAACATTCACCTTCCAGGATCAAGTTCCCATTTAATTCTGCTCGCACTAAACACAATGGATACAAAGAATTCATACAATTGTTGGTTCTTTATATATATATATATATATATGCCGAATAGCATTGCCACAAGCCAACAGCTGCTCACTGTGTCAGACAACCATGCACATGCCTTTCCTTCAAAGCGTGACTATATACATGCCTAATAAGACTGATATTATCTGTACTCAAAACACATTTAATTATATGCGTGTCCAAAATTGTACACATAATTCCACAGCTACAAAACCAATTTAGGAATCTAGTAGAATCATTTTGTCCGAACCCCATTCTGGCACTTAAGTTCATATTAAGTGGATACAAAATTATGTATCGCACTACCTCCGTTTGAACCATGAGACATCAACAAATTAAATACTAGGAAATATAAGTTTACATGGACCCATGTCCAGCATCACTTGTCAAGTATCATCAAGTTAACTATTTTAACTACAATAATTAGAATTATCTATACATAACAGCATTCACATGTATCTAGCAAGCCAAATGGTTAGGCCACCACTTAAAGGGAAATGAGGTCTGAATACTAACAATGGTTACACCCTGCACAAGTAGCTAGTATGAGTTGGAAATCATTAAAGTCCAAACTTGTAAACTAAAGGAAATAACCTTAGTCCAATATTATAGGTTGTTTGATTGAACTTCCTGTTCTTCTTGGCAACTTTTGTAAAAAGATAACCATGATGAGCTTCATTTAGCTTATGATCATCCGGTCATGGAAAATATAAACTTTTTTGTTTTTGTAGGGCCGTATAGTGGGTGCTTTTTTAGAATGTTGCGTACTGTGGATGCAAGCTATCCCTGCATTGAACAATCTATTCAACCCAAGACAAGATATAACCAAACTTGTATTAGATTGGTAATCTTGAATTGTCGGAATAACTTACAAGTGAGTTTCTATGAGCTGAAAATAGGTTTTGAGCATATAGTTGCTCAACAGTAGCATCCAGATACATTGCAGTAGTAGTACTTGCAATGATATTACTAACAGATGCATATAGTTTCTAATGTGAAGTTTTGATTTTTTGGTTTAGTTATAATTGGGTTTTACTTGACCAAGTTTTCTTTTTGTTTTTATTCAGGTAAATATTACTTGGGTGATGCTGGGTTTGCAAACCGACGATATTGTTTAACACCATTTCGTGGCCAACGTTATCATTTGAAAGAATTTTCTGGTACGGGTAGTCATGCGAAAAAGGCTGAAGAATTATTTAACCTGCGTCATGCTTCTTTGAGGAATGTAGTTGAAAGATTATTTGGTGTTTTGAAGTCTCGTTTCTTGATCTTTAAGTCTCAACCTCCATTTCCGTATCAAGTGCAAGCGGAGATAGTGACAGCTTGTGCAGGCTTACACAACTTCTTGCGAAAAGAATGCCGTTCAGATGAGTTTCCAGTCGAGGAAGAGGAAGATATCCATCCAGCAACGCTTGTAAATGACGACAATGTTTTGACACAACAAACTCAAGAACAACAACGTCAAGAAGCTAATGCATGGAGAAAGAGTATAGCGGATGATATGTGGAAAAATGTTCATGAACAAAGGGAGTTAGAATTGTATGGAGACCGTTAAAATGAAGGGAAAAAAAAATTTATCTCGTTGCCCAACAATAACATACTATTGATACAGAGATGGGATCATTTCTATTTATTTTTTCTTTTCATTAAAGATCATTTTTATTTGCAAATGAGGGTTTATTGTTCCTTAAAAGAGAATGAGTTAGGAGTGAACTCTCCCAAACTCCCTCAAACTCCCTCTAACAAACTCTTTCAAACTCCCCACACTCCCCCAAACTCCCTGAACTCAAAAACACAAAACTCTCTCAAAATCCCCAAGATTTAAAATACACTCAACTCCCCACAAATCACTCGAGGACTAACCCCATGTTGGTTTTTTCCTTTTTTTGCGTTACACCTATGGTCCAGCCGGCCGGGCCACCCCAACCGACCTAGGTAATTAAATTAAAAAAGGAAATTAGATAAATATGAAAATATTCATTCCATATATCTCATGAGATCATAATTTATTTTAGTTTGTTATGTTCGTTATGTATATTAGATTAAAAAGGAAATTAGATAAACATGAAAATATTCATTCCATATCTCCTTATATTGCTACAATATTCGATGTAAATACCAAAGAATAGGTGATTTAAGATAATGATGGAAAACCTAAGAAATTAGGGTTTTCCTTAGAAATATATATAAATTACACCAAGCATAGAAAAAATTAACATAGAGTATTAAGAGGAAAATGAGTTCTCGCTAAGAGGGACTGTAGAGATGAAAATCGAAGAGAGGATCCAAAAATGTCCTCGATCGATGGATGGTCCTCGTAAATTGAGGATTATCATTATCGTGGGACGAAATAACTACTGTTCCGGTGTTCCTCTCGACGTTGTTATTAGTTCCGTTGTCGTAGTGTTGACAATGATGATGTTCCTATTTATGCCGATATTATTCCCGGTGTTCCTCTCGGACTTTATAATCGTGAGCGATAAGGATGCCGATGTTTTCGATTATGCTTGATGTTCCTACCGTGAATGATGATGCTCCCGCTTCTATTATTGAAATTATTGATGAAGATCGTCCCGATGTTCCGGATATGGCAGATAATAATCCAAAAGTTAACAAGCATGATCTTAACAAGCATGTGGAGCCTGATGAAGCGAAAAATGACAAACCGAGGATGACAAGGCGCCCAAGCCTCTTTGGTTGGATTGATCAGTTCACCTCAAAGATTGCAAGAAGAATTGTTTGAAGATGGGGATGGTTCATTTGATATGGTTTTTTTTTTTTTGATGATATGGTTTGATTTATCGATTTCATTTTGTGGACGCTTTGAAAGTTGTTTTCGTTTCTTGTTTCGTTTGCTAATTTTGTCATTTAGAAGAAGGTGATGTTTATGAATTCTTTTATTATTTAGGTATTGGAATCATGAAATAAATCAAATAATTATTTACAAGTTCATAGACTTTACAGAATGCAATATATTAATGCAAATTTATTTATTTATGAGGTGTGCATTCTTTTGGAAAAATAAATATAATTAAATTTGAAAGAACGGAGGAAATGTAGAAAAATACGATTTTCCCCCATGTAAACAATAAGAACCAATTTATCACTTTAGGTCTGATCTTATTATCTCCTTGCAAATACTTTTAACAAAAATACGAGTTTGAACAAGTAAAGTGCTATTGAAAGTAAAAAATCTTGCTATACGACGATGTTAATGATAATGATCTTTGCGTGGAATTGGATGAGAATGAGGAACCAGACTAATCTGACAAAGAACCAGGTTTTTGATGACCATTTTGTTTTCAGTGGTGGTTTTATTTATCTTTTAAGTACTGCACTAGATGAAGCCTTTTTACGCTGATAGATAGGTTGACATTTATGTGATGAATGATTCACGTTGAACTTTTATGTTTTCTGGAAATGATGAACTTGAAAATGGATGGGTTTAGTTTATTTATCTTTATTAGCTTACTGTATGCGTTTCCTACATAGGTGCCACCAATAATTCATACGTTTCCTCCCTAAACCAAGAATATAACAGGAGACAACCCAGCTTAAAATTATTAAGGTAAATATCATTCGAAATAGGAAAGTAATTTTTTTCTATAGCCTCTTCTCGAGTTGGTTAGAGATCGGAAACAAAATTTCGAAAATTTTGGGAAACAATTTTATCATACTACGCTATATTCTCTCATAAAATAAGGAAACTAACCATATTGGTTACACATCAAAAATTTGGAAATAAAAAAAGAAAAACACCAAAAATCTTTTGTTTGGCGGGTGATGAAAATGGATTTTACTGGGCGGGATGATTTCAAAAGGAAAATCAATTCCCGCTTGATGGTTTGGTTAAATTCCAAAAAGAAAAAGAAAGATGAGTTCGATCTACTTTTTCAGTTTTCATTACTCGATTCATTCTCTCTATGAAATCATAATTCTACTACTATCTCTAATCTTTACAAGGAACCTACCTCTTCAGACTCGATCTTTGTTGTTGGTATTATTTCTACAACCCATTATCGAATGAATATTAAATTGATGTTAGATTTTTTGTTCGATCTCATGGAATCAGATGTTAGATCTTATAGGTTTAGTAGTTAAAGCATAATTAGGGTTTTTATTCTATCACTTCTTATAGGTTTACTAGTTAAAGCATGAGTAGGGTTTTTATTCTATTACCATATCTAATCTTTACAAGGAATCTACCTCTTTAAACTCGATCTTTGTTGTTGGTATTATTTCTACAACCCATTATCGAATGAATATTAAATTTATGTTAGATTTTTTGTTTGAGCTCATGGAATCAGATGTTAGATCTTATAGGTTTACTAGTTAAAGCATGATTAGGGTTTTTATTCGGCTGTATCAAAGAACAAGTTAATGACAATCACGGGTTGTACGATGAGATGTGATTTCATTTTATTACAACAATAATATTTTAGGCTTAAGTTACATGCATGAACTATTATAAGATTTAGGTAAGGATCTTTCTTTCATGTTACTTAGTTAGGCTTTACTAGTTAGTTAGGTTTTACAAAATAAAAATAAATAAAAAACTTAACGATGCTAATTTTTTTCTAGGGTTTTTGTTATTGTTTGGGTTGGATTTTGATTGAGAGTTAATAACTCTACTTTGATCGACGATGTTGTGTCAATCATATTTATATACAAGGCTTCTCAAGATTTAATCATTTGAGTCTCTATTACTTGGCTAGCCTGTAACGTCTGCATTTTAAGTTGCCACTTTTAATAATACCATGTTGCTGGTTGGCCATTTTGACTATATCTTCAAGCTAAAAATGGATAATCACTATCTGGTGCTTTAGTGCTCCAGGCTTTTGTAACAAAAAGTTATATAAGACCGTTTAACCGGTACATTTTGCTTTGTGGATAACACAATAACCATGAGGAGATTTTGTGTGCTGCAGTGATGTTTTAGCCTCAAGTTACATGCATCAATGAGTTCATGTTTGTTTTCTTTTCATATAATAGAAAATAGGTGTAACACATGTTGCCTACCCTGTTAGGTTTAGCAAATATTTTCCAAAATAAGCTCAAATTCCTAACTAAGATGCACGTACCAACACAGCTTTTGTCATGGGAGAAGATGATGATTACGACCAATGGAGGGAATCAGATTATGAGGTGGATTCTAATGAAGAAACGATGGATTTAGATGAGAGTCATGATGACATTGTACAATCAGATGATGATGATGGTGAAGATACGGTCCACACTGCTAGATTTGAAGACTTAACAGGTAATGTGCGAAACCTTGTACTTACTTGTTTCTACTTAAACATCACATGGTTTCATATGTTGCCTCGGTTATTTCCAGAGTCAGAAGATTCTGAAAATGATGATTTGGAGGTGTTAGAAGAAAAAGAATTGGAAAATGCTCCAGAAGCAGAAAAGCAGCCACAACAAGAAGACTCTACATAAGTGATCATAAAAGAGAGGGGAATGACAAGAATGTTGAAGCTGCATAGATACTTCTCGGATAAAAATGCCAAAAGAAGGGATATTGAATTTGACAAAATGTTCCGGCCTATTGGTAACTATAGAATTGAATTCAGGAGTTACCTAGGCTATTTGGTCCGTGATATGGTTGGCATAAAACATTTATGTTGGAAGGAAGTCCCTTCAACAACAAAAGAAAATATGTGGGAGAAAATTCTGGTATGCATATGCGGTTACCAATTCGTCGTTTTTGTTGTCTAACTGCGAGTCTGTGATTAACATACATTAGATGTTATTGCAGCTTCATTATGAGGTGCCCCATGAGCTAAAGCGAGTGGTCATGAAGCGTATGCCTGTTCAGCTGTGGGACTTTAGAAGGAAATTGTACAAAAATCATGTAAAACCCTTCCTGGAAATGCTGCACATACTAAGAACTTTCCCCAAAAAGTACGAAACGGTAATGGACCAAGAAAACTGGGACAATTAACTTAATCATGTACTAAAATCGCTTATTTTTAAGGTATGGAATACACATTGCTTTTTCTAATTTGTGTTTCGTTCTTATTGTCTATCCCAGCATACTAATGAAATTATTTTTATTTCCTCTGCAAGAAAAATTCGGAGAGGGGAAAAGAGGCAATATCACAATCCAAGTTCCCACATCGGACGGGACGAGGAGGATACTCGGGATTAAAACTAAAATTAGTAAGTCTGTTGTCTTATTTATTATACACTGCACAGTAAAACCGGCCATATCTGTTTTGTATGTCGTGTTGGGTGTCTCATATATGCAGAAACTTAAAACGGTATATGGATGTGTCCTCTTACACCAATCTGTAATTTTGTCACATTAGATGCTTTGGAATAGGTTTTCTGTTTTACACAATTAATATTTGTGCGGATGTAAATCCTTACTTGTTTCTGGTAACTACTAGGTCCAAAGCGGAAAAGTTGCCGAAGAAGATCTTGAAGACCGGTGCTTCATGTGGGCAAGAGCACGCGAAAACAAATACGGAATTGTTCCAGACGAGTTTGTCAGGCAGAAGACATCTGAAGTTGTGAGAAAACAGAAACTTTACAGTCCTCATGTTTTTAACCAAAGTAAGTGCAAAGTAATTGCGCAAGGTTTAAATCAGAATTTAACACATTATTTGAACAGGAAGAGAAGCGGAAGATGATTCGAGAGGGAACTCTTACGGTTGGTCATAACGAGGATGCCCTAACAGTTGCGATCGGCCCGGATAAGGGTGGACGTGTCAAGGGGGCTGGCTTTGGAGTGACGGCAACCCTTTACTTTCCAAATAGTAGAAAACCAAGACACTCGAAAGAGAACGATGAACTGCGTGAAAAGCTGAAAGCTAAGGAGAAAGAATTAGAGTCTACTAAAAATGTGTATCACAGATTAACAGATAACTTGTTATCTCAAGGAGTCGACATTGCAAAAATTGTGGGCAACAGTATCAGCAAGTCTGGAGGAGAGGTAAGTGAACCGAGTTTTGATTAGATTGTGTAATTTTTTTAAAAAAATCGCAGACAATATCTGATTTTTTCAAACAATGTGTTCAACTACGATCCTTTGGATGCAGGACCTAGCAACGCCTCCAATCGATCTAAGAATAACATAGGTCAGAATCGTTAAGAAACATCCAAAAAAACATGGGAAATCCGGTCCATGAAGTCATCTGAAAGCACCAAAGGGTCCGCAAAGCGGGACTCTCCTTGTACTAAAACGCCGACCGTTTCTACTGAATCCCCGCCGTCTTTAGTATCAAAAAAGAAGTCTTTGTCTCCTCCATACACTGGGGAATCTCAGAACGTGCCATCTGAAAAAGTTACCATTGATGTATGGTTTTCCAACGCGTTTTAAATTTTCAATCTTCCATTTACTATCTCTCACGCGCCTTGTGTTTCTGCAGGGCATAGGATGCAAACTTTGGTTTGGAGAAAAGGACAACATTGTTGCCATTGGTAGAGCTTACTCTTCAAAGAAGGTATCTTATAAAATGAAGTCAGGAATGACGGGTGAGGTTACATGCTATAGCGTCATGGTTAGTGAAGTGCTAAATGAAACTATCAAATTACCTTTTGGCACATCTTCTGGGATAAAAAATTTAAAAGATGTTGGTGATGCTGAAATTAGTTGGCCATCAAATCAAACCATCTTGGATCAAAAGGTTGGTTGCTATGCTTGTTTGCTTTATTAACTCATTGGATATGTTTTTACACAAAACCAATTATATATATATATCTTGTTTGATATAAGAGACGAATATGTTATCAGCTATATGAATCACGGATGTTAGTGTATATTTTAGAGAACCTTATAGAACGAGATATGTGGTTAGCTATTTGATTGTGAGTCAGTTGTGCATTTTGCTTAAATGGTTTCACTACAAAAAGAAGGTACAACTTTCATTTCAATTTTCTGATGCAGGTAAGTCAACCAAAACATTCTGAGGCTGTGAAATCACCGGATCTACTCAACGGAAGCCAATCTCGTATCGCAGTATCTGAAAAAGTTCCGAAGGTATGTGTTTTAAACTAGTTACATGATCTTAAGACCATATGAGTATGAAATATGCCATCAACTACTATATGAATCACGGATGCTAGGGTGTATTTTGGAGAACCTTGTATATTTGTTACCTATTCATCTGTGTCTTCGCATTAACGGTGGAATTTGGCATATTTGTCACCTGAATATGGAATATTACTCTACTGTTGCAGGTAAGTCAACAAAATTCGGGGAAACATACTCTGGATATGACGTCAAAATATCCACCTAGTCGGAGCCAATCTGAGATCGCGACAACTAAAGCAGTTTCTCCGGTATCTGTTTTATTTTTACATGCATTTTAAATCTCAATTTGTTTTGAAGTTTTCGCTTGAAGATGTTCATATGCCATATATTTCCGCAGGGTAAAAGGTGCAACCTTTTTTACGAGCTATCTAAGGCAAACGTCCTTGCTAGAGGTAGAGATTTTCTGTTAACAAGAAAACAACAATTACATGGAAAGGATGGGTCGGAGGTTGATTGCCACAAAATCCTGATTGATGAAGTAATAAAATTGAATTTTTGTCTACCCGTACGATTTTCTGGTATGGAAACATTAGGGCAAACTCTTGGAAAAGCGATTCCTTGGCCAAAGTTTGGTGTTCAGTTTACCGAGCCTGCTAAGAAGGTTAGTTGCTTGGCTTGTTTGATTTGTAAGTCGAATATACATAAACCAGTCTATCAATTATATGAATCACCGATCCAAGTGTAAATTAGAGAACCTAGAAAAATAGAAACATGTGTAACTTTCAAAAGTAACTAATAACTCTTTTAATTTTATGCAGAACCCCACCAGTAATTCACAGCCAACTACTTCTCTGCGGAAGTCTCCTTCACGTAGCAACCCTTCTGATGGATCTAAGAAGCAGTCTCCTAATCTTATGCAGAACTCTACCAGTAATTCCCAACCAAATCCTTCAATATCTCTAGAGAAGTCGTGCACATCTACGGCAGAACCTCTGGCTAAGACATCTAATAGAGTATGTTTTTTTTGATTTTTTTTCTTCGTAAATCTATATTGCTAATTCTAGCATCTTCTTTTTATATGATGTTCATATGTCGTATCTCCGCAGAAAGCAAAATACGACTTTTGGAATAGATCTAGGGGAAACGTCGTTGCTAGAGGCAGTATTTTACCTACGCTGCCTAACCAGAAAATACATGGACAAGATCTTCCTAAAAAATGTTATGTTGTCAATATTCAGGAGGTTATAGTTCCATCGTTCGTGTTAACCGAACCAAGTGGTGAGTTTAAGTTATTAGGGGAAGCTAAAGATGGTTTTGTGGCATGGCCGAAAGATAACTGTTCCATCTCTGATGACAAGGTTAGTTTCTTAGCTCTTTTGCTTTGTTAATCAAGTATATAAATAGTTTTACATAAATCGTGTATTCAGTTTGATTAAAGAATAAGTACGAGATAGAAATATATTAACACCTAAATGGAACATGAATGCCAGTGTAAATTTGAAAATTGATATTTGGTTACGGATTTTATTATGGGCGTCAGCTGTGAAAAATGCCACGGCCTTCAGTGAAGTTGGCTTTATTACATTGTTGGAAAAATGACTTTTGTCTTGTTGAGAATTCACATGACAGACGAATTCGCCTTGTATTTAGAATATGTATATAATACATTTAATCTCTTGCTGCAGGAAACTCCACAGCATGGAAAACCTCATAAGCAACCAGAACCAGTTTTAGATTCTGAGAAGAAATTGGACAGTGACCTAAGAACAACAAGCAGCCTTGCAGAAGATAAACTGAATGAGGAGCACCTAGCAGTCAATCCACATTCGGGGAGTCATGCAGCCTCTGACAAGCTTCCAAAGAAGATTAAAAAGGTGCAGAGAAAGTTATATGTACAAAGTGTAGATCATGCATACCAACTTCCAGATGGGAAACAAAGGATGACAAGGTTTGCCGCGTCGAGAATATCACAACCTGATCAATTGCTTGAAGAGACACCACCATCAAAAAAGTTGAAGAAAAATTGATGATTTTTGGATAAATGCTCTTTAATATTTTCTTTTGCAAACTGTTAGACCAAAGCTCAACATTTTTTACTGTGTTATTAAAAATAATATGAATTTCAGATTTAACCACAATTTATATAAAGTATAAGAAAATTTGGATAGTGCCAGGTGGATGGTTTAGATGCGTCATATATGAACGGCTTAGAGGCGTCACACGCGTAATACACACGCTTCGAGGTTAATTGGCGTGGCTAAACATAACATAAAGACACACTAAACAAATATAAATTGGCGTGGCTAAATATCACATAAAGACACGCTATATGGCGTGTCTATAGGTTCTCCGATGAACGGCTCCCAACGTTACATGTGGACGGTGAACGTTACATCTGAACGGTCAATATTGCATCATCTTAAATTAGATCCAACGATTCCTAATACGTCCACGCGGATCAAGGTAATTGGAAATGGGCGTGGCTAAATATCACATTTAGCCACACTCTATGGGGCGTGTCTATAGGATATTCAATGAACGTCTCACAACGTTACATGTGGATGGTATTCAACGTTTCCTAATATACCACGTGGATGAAGGCAAGTGAAATTGGCATGGCTAAAACATAACATATAACCACGTTAAACCTATATGGCGTGGCTATCGGATAACCAATGGCTACACCAAAAAGCACTTAGCGTGTCTATAGGGAACCAAAGAGCCACACCATAAAGCAATTTGTGTGTTTATAGTGAACCAAATAGCCACGCCAAAAAGCAATTTGGGTGTCTATAGTGAATCAAATAGCCACGCCAAAAAACAATTGGCGTGTCTAAAGTGAACCAAATAGCCACGCCAAAAAGCAATTTGTGTGTCTATAGTGAATCAAATAGCCACGCCAGAAGCAATTAGCGTGTCTATAGGGAACCAAAGAGCCACACCATAAAGCAATTTGTGTGTCTATAATGAACCAAATAGCCACGCCAAAAAGAAATTTGGGTGTCTATAGTGAATCAAATAGCCATGCCAAAAAACAATTGACGTGTCTAAAGTGAACCAAATAGCCACGAAAAAAAACAATTTGTGTGTCTATAGTGAATCAAATAGCCACGCCAGAAGCACTTAGGGTGTCTATACGGAACCAAAGAGCCACGCCAAAATAATAAATCGTGTGTCTATAGAGTACCAGTACTTAAGATTTTGGGACACTATATAGCAACGCCTATATGGCTCTGGCGTGTCTATTTCATGCAGAAATAGACACGCAAGGCAAGCGTGGCTATAAGCTACCTAAAACCACGCCGTGTTACCTAAAACCACGCAAGCAGAAGTCACACCAAGTCCAAACCAAATTGGCGTGTCAAAACCCCTATGGACACGCCAATTTGGCGTGGCAAAATGGTCTGTTTGTACTAGTGTTAATTCTGACAAGAAGGAGATGAGGATGATGTTGTTGTTGTTAGAATTAGAGAGTTGAGGCAGTGGAATCAGTGAACCAAGAATTATAGAGAAGAAACTGAACTGTTGCTGGGAATTGGGTTGTAGATGAGATGCTGTAGAGGGTTGAGAAGCAAGGATGAATTGATGGGTTCTCGCTGCAATTGGGTTTATGGTGGAACTGAATTTGAAAGATGTTGGTGCTGTTGGTGATGCTCAAGGGTTGGCTGAAATTGATGTTGTTGTGAGTTTGAACAAAGAATAAATTGAAGGAGGAACTAATGGATTGAAGTGACGGAAGCAAGAATTGGCAGTGTGCAAGATTGATCGGTGTAGATGTATGTTAGGTTCTTAACAGGTGAGGAAAGAAAGGCCTGAAATTGGCCGGAAATGCCCAGAAAACAGCCAAAACTCGGCCAGTTTTCTACTCCGACGCGTCAACTAGGACCGGCGGTAATCCGCGCCAGGTGAACCGATGATAGATCCAACTCGGCTGAGTAAGACCAGTTAGACCGTGTCAGTCAGCTGATTTAGTGGCTGACTCTCTCATTCCTTGACCCATTGACTAACGATTGACCGTCTTGACCTTTAATTTTGACGGTATCATAAAGGAATATTCCGTTATCATAGATGAGTATTCAGATGACCAACAAAGAGCTCTCTGGCAGGATTCCGGTGGACAAGTGATTTTCTCGGTGACCCAAAATAACAAAATTTTGTGTGAGCTTTTCTCATGGGGTGTGAAGACTTGGATTTGAAATTGGATGTGGAATTTGACTTGAGATTGAATTTGGAAGAGAAGTGGAGGAATTTTACAAGGACAATGACTTGGAGATTGAATGGGAAAGAGAGTCTATTCCTAAGAGGATTGCAAGCAAATTCAAGCCTATAAATAGAGAAGTTCTCTACTTTTATCTACACACCTCCACACCTCTACACACACAACACTTGTGTTTTTGCTTGCTTTTCAAATTTCTTCTTTTAATTATTTGTGTGAATTTCAAAAAACATGAGTAGCTAATTTTCTTATTGATTGGGGATGAATTCCTAGTTCTTGACATGTTTTGAGTTTTGTTTTAAATCTACTTTGAAGTTTCCACATGATTATCGTTTGGTTTTGCTAGTAAGAATGCTTATGCTTGATTGATAGGTCATTTAGGTGGCCAACTAAATTGATTTGTTAATTGATCTAAAGCTAGTGAAAGTTAGGGGATAAGTAATCGTTTCTTGACTATTTACATAAGTAGAAAAAACGAGACCTTGCGGAGGGATTCTGTGGAGCTATTGTGTGTGAAAACAACGTTAGCAAGTAGACCTTGATCTAATAGTCTAACTACTAATATCAACCTAATAAATTCATGAATCTTAATGTGTTTAACTAAATTACATCTTGAGTTATCTACTACTAGGTGGTTTGGTAAATAGAACCCGATAGTCGAGAACTTTCGTATCCGGTGATATAAGGAATTTAGGGGTTAGCACTGATCTTGCTGCTATACCTATGGTTGGTGATAATTTGTGACTAATAAGAAGTGGAAAAGAACATAACTTGAATCATTGTTTTTCAACGAAGAAGGATTCCTTGATCTAATCTCTCTTATTGATTTCAACTTAAACTTTTGATTATTTTGTTTACTTTCTTTTTGCAATCTTAAAACAAGAAAACCCCCCTTTTTGTGACAATGTTACAACTAAAACCTCTTGCTCCTCATGGGAACGAACTTAACTACCACCATATTACTTGTTAATTGAGTGGAAATATATTCACTAATTTGTTGTGGTTACGACACACATCAGTAGCCCATATGAGAAAGGAAATCTTAGGTGGTATACACTCTCCTCCCAATAGATCCACAAAATTACGGTCCTGGAAGTCTTCTATAAGTGTTTCACATGCTTTATTAGCCTCAAAATCACCAGTCATGTTATCTTCTTTACCCTGATACAGCTGCGCATCTCTTAAATCATGCTTTAATTCTAATAAATCGATCATCTCAGCTGTGTTCAACTCCCTTTTTAAAATAAACGAGCTATAGTCTCGTGAGGGTTTACAAGAGGCATACCCACAAAACCTGATCCAACTTCAAAGCTTTCTAGAGTTCCAAGCATCGAAAGAGCTGAGAGGACATAAGGGTTCTCATCCTATTGTTAAGAAGTCAGAAGTACAAGAGAAAATTAACATGTAAAATGCAATTAGTCGAAGAAAGTGTGACCGATCAACCTATGCCATGTTAAAAGAATGCATGTTCGAGTTTGATCGAATGTTTCAATTTCTTATGATAATTGCACTCAAAAGACCGCTTTTCTAGTCTCACACATGTTAAACTCGCCAAGTAGCTACTTTTAAATCTGAAATAGTCGCGTTCTTCTGCAAACTGACTTTGTAAAGTAGAGGATATTTACATGCCAACACAGTTTTCTCTAACCACCAATCTTCCAAAAACTTATCATTTTGCTATCCCTAACCTGGAAATCAACCACTTTGTGAAAAATATCTTTATGTTTTGTTATTTCAAGCCACATACTTCTGCTTATATAAATTGAGCATTCGAATTAGTTTCCTCCCAAATAATCTGTCTCCACCAAAATCCTTTTCCTTTGAATACCTCCAGTGTCACTTAGACAAAAGAGCTTTATTCACAAGTCTGATACTTCTTATACCAAGTACCAACCTTCCATTTTTTTTGTTTTGCATACCTTGCTCCATGCGACCCAACTCATTTTCTTTTTATCGTCATCCTCTCCCAGAGGAACTTTCTCATTGTGGTGTTTAGCTTCTTCTTAATGGCAACAGGAAAATGTAACAAGGATAGAAAGTAAATATGCAAACTTAGTATTTTCGATCAGCGTTAACCGACCAGCCTTGTTTAGAAACTTTCTTTTTCATGGCACCAATTTTTTCTTCATTTGGTCCACAATCACCTCTACTGATGGTGGTTTTTAGTTTAGGGAAAAAATCCTAAAAGTCAATATTGCTGCTCCAGTATTCAAAATATTGTTCTTTGATGTATCTGCATTCCGTAAGGAATTTAAGAGATATACTGGAAACCCGGGGAGTGCCTATGCCTCTCTTTTATATATATGCGTCTGAATTTGCAAACTTCACCTGGCTGAACTCAATAAATATGCGCATATATGTGTATAACAGTATTCACTATATTCACTGAGTATTTCAGTAATATATATATATATATAACTATTAGGACAGTATTGGTGCATATATTGCAATAATTACAGGTGTTCTAATATTCGATCTTCATTCCCGCCTGCACACATGTGTGAGACTATAAAAGCGGTCTTTTGAGTACAATTATCATAAAAACCTATTGGTGAGACAGAAGTCTAAACATTCGATCAAAATCGAACTTGCATTCTTTCATATGGCATAGGTTGATCGGTCACACTTCCTTCGATTAATCGCATTTTATATTTGAATTTTCTCTTGTACTTCTGACTTCTTGACAATAAGCTGAGAATCTTTATGTCCTCATATCTCCTTGGATGCTTGGGACTTTGGAACGCATTGAAGATGGTGCAGATTTTGTGGGTATACCTCTTCTAAACCCTCACGAGACTATAACTCGTCCACTAGGGACACCTAGCGGTTTAAAGGCTTGTTGCGTATGCTAAGTGCAACCGTATACTCGACGAAAGGGATTTGTTGTAGTTTAGTTTAGGTAGTTAGTTTGCTCGAGGACTAGCAAAAGGCAATTGGGGGAGAATTTGATAAGTGCATAATCTACATGTTTTGAGTATCATTTTCTTACACTTATTTGCTAGATTTTATGCGAATTACTTTGTATTATTATTACTTTTCTATTTTATGTCTCTCATTAGCTGAATCAACCAAAAGGAAGTAGAACTCGTCCAAATAAGGAATTCCTTTGATATTGTAAGGACCCTCAAGCACGTCAATGTTGTTAGACTGGTCAAGAGTTGATCTAGAGATGATCAAGAGCCGAATTAGTCATTAATGACTCGATTAGTTAAGGTATATTTTAATTAATAGAAAATTTAAAATGATTTAATTAAAGAAAAGTTACTAGGGTGAGATTTAATAATGTGATGATACTATATAAGATAAAATGATTTAATCCTGTTAGTAATCTTATATTAAATATCTTTAGTCATATAAAAGAATCTAATGAGCCGCTAGAATAAAACAAATACATGAAGTACCTTAGGATCATTAATCTATTGAAATGGAAAAATTATCAATACTTATATACGGTAGAGTTTTGTAAAATTAAATTAATGACAGATTAGAAATTTATGTTTAACGAATATTAAACCAGATAGATAATATATGATTTATTAGGTTAAGACTTAAGAACGTGGGATATATAGCGTAAAAAAAAAAGACTAAAATTCTTAGTAATCTTATGCTCAACTTATCTTTAGTTTAATAACTGATTTGGTAAATCATTAGCGCTAAACAAATACACATGAAGAGATATTAATAGTTTTTGGATGTCTAGTACAATAGTACAATAATAGACTTGAAAGAAAATAAATTGGTATATTAATAGTATACTTTGTATTGATAGAAAAAAATCTAAAGACTTTTACGATACACTAAAATTTTATGCAGACTAAATTTGGAATAATATTAAGTTACCAACGTCAATACTTAACAAGATATAGTAAGCGGATTCGATAACAATAAATAAATAAAATCAAACACATCAATCTTTATTAAGACTTAGTATACCAATTGGACTAACAACAAATCATTAACGACAATAATAAAGATAGGGAGAATAGTAACACTGTTGATAATAGTATTTCATTAATTATGATAATAGCAAATTTAAAGTAGATAATATCTAAAAAAATTTATATATTGGATAACATTAAAGATAAAATAGTAGATATTATAGATATACGTGAAATCAAATTTGAATTAGTTATACGGATAAAATGAATTTTTATATAAAACATGATATTGATAATTTAATACATAAATTAAATTTATAAATTTTAATAAATGATATAAAATTAAATTGAATATGTGAAGGTAGAAATATATGTATTTGAGTAATATGTGTTTAATGAAAAACTATTAGTATATATTAATATAAAATGTTTAAATAAATAGGTAAATTTGTATAACTTAAAATGATTCAGTTTTGATAAAATGATGATTTAAAATTGATTAAAATCTTAAATAATAAAAATGTAAAATTTAAAATTAATTGAAATGTAAGATTAGTTATATGGATAGAGACAATCTTAAATAAATTATTAAATACTAGACTATAATTTTAGCGCGGAGAACTTAGACATACTTATCTGTTAGAATCAATGTCACCATAGTGAGCATAGAGACAATCTTATTATGAAATAGAAAATTAGCCTTTTGAACTTAGAGCTACAAATTATAGATTCTAGTTGTAGAAAGCCATATAGGCATGTTTTTCATTTCTTGTTGTTTCGAACTCATTTTAAATGAGTTAGTTTTCGGGCGTTTGTAAGTATGAGCAGTACTTACACTTAATATAGAGATAGCATTTCTCTATAAGATGGGGAGTTTTGAAGACCAGAAGGATGGTTCGATTTTCGAGGACGAAAATGAATAAGGTGGGGAGAATTTAAGGACCCTCAAGCACGTCAACGCTATTAGACCGGTCAAGAGTTGATCTAGAGATGATCAAGAGCCGAATTAGTCATTAATGACTCGATTAGTTAACGTAGATTTTAATTAATAGAAATGAATCTAACGACGATCTAAATACGAAACTAGTATCATTGATCAGGTCTCGAAAAGTTAGGCGAAATGGATTACTCGAATGTGTCATTCGGATACCGGACGAAGAAAATATCATCGGATAAGTATGAAGGGAAAATTAATAATTTTGCCTTAGACCGACCTGGGCTGCCCTTATCCGTTTCATGGGCGCCTTGATAATTTCTTTTTGGTTTTATCCCAATACGTGTCGAAGAGAAATTCATTTCTCTGTTTTTCTTTCTCTTTCTTTTCTTCTTCCCTGTTCTTCCTCTTCTCCTCTCTGTCGATCCCAATTCTGAAGAACTGAGTTGTTTTTGTGAGATATTCTTAAGGAGTTAGGTAGTGGGATGAATCGAAGAAGATGAAGTTAGAACTGAAGTTGATTGAACTCGAGAGAAGAAGAAGAAGAAGAAGAAGAAGAAGCTGATGCTGTTGTAGTTGATATTAAGTTTTCTGGATTTGAATTAGGGTTTGAGTAAATTGATGAAGATTATGAGTTACTGATACAGGTATAAGGAAGGGTTAATCGTTAATTTGATGTTATCAGGTCGTTTTGGTGATTGAATCCGAAGTTAGGGTTTTATAAGAATTTCAAAGAAGAACTAGAAGATAAAGGTGTTAGTTTAGGGGATTGAATTAAAGGATAGGTCTAATATTATTGAAGAGTATGATTGATGTTTTGAGTTTGAATTCGAGATAGAAGACAATTAGGGTTTCTGTTCTTCAGTGGAAATAGAAGTTAGGGTTTCAGTAGAATTGGATTGGGGGAAAAGCAACTCAGTGGATGATGATACTTGGGTAAGACTCTATTTTCGTTTAAGTTGATGTTTTAGTTTAAATTGCTTAGATTATTGAATTGATGTGTTTATGAATGAAACTATTTTGAGTTGAGTTTAGTATAGAGCTGGGGCTGATTGATAGGACTGTGTTAGATCACAGGAGGATGTAAAGAAAGTGTTATTACTGAATAGTGAATGATTGGTGTTGTAGATGAATGTTAGGTTAGTTGGTGGTGATAGTTGAAATTACTGGTGAAGTTGTAAATCCAAATGAAGATGTTGAGTGTGATGATGCTGTGGTGGATCTGTAAGGGAGTTGATGTTAATCAGTTGGAAAAGGATAAACTTTAGATGAATGTTAAGTTGAAATATAAATTGGTGAAGATGTTGTCTTGAAATTGTGGTTTGGATGAGTGCAGGCGTGAGTTGAATTGAGAATGGTGTACTGATATGGGTAATGTTGAAGATTAACTGAAGTTTGAGACTCTCAAATGGAGTCTGGTGGTATTGTTGCTGATGTAAGAATTGTTAGATTGATGTGGTCTGCCTGAATTTGTATTGAAGTTATAAGTGACGATGGTTTGGTGAAATACAAAGTTTTGAAGATGGTGTTGGAACTGAATGAATTGTGGTTTAAATGCAATTAGTGGTAGATATTGCAGGTGTAGTGGTACCTAAATTGAAGTTTAGAGGATCTGAAGATTGTAAATCTGAAGTTAGTATGATTGTATGTTTGGTAGAGGAGTTACAGCTAGGAATTTTGAAGTGTTCGTATGGTTGTGTGGTTTGAGCTGAACTAGAGATGTTGTTGATGTTAACAGATTTGATTGAGAATCAAGAATATGAAATGGAAATTGTAATTTAGTTGAGCTGAAGGTTTACAATTGAAGTTAGAAATACTTTTGTTTGGTCTGAGTCTCTGTTGCGTTTTGATGTTTGGAATAGAAGTTTAACTTAGGCATTTGGCCTATTAGTCATCCAGTTAGCTCATCTTACTTAGAGTGTCTGACTGAGTTAACTCAGTGATCAGACTTGACCAGACCTGACTCAATGAACCTTGACTGAGTTGATTTCTTTGACTACCTTGACCATTGACCATACTTTGACTCTTTTGACCAGTGGACCTTGACTTGACTTTTGACTGACGTTTACTGTTAGTCGACCCTTTGACCGTAACTTGACCAGATGAACCAGGCCTTGGATTAATGGGCCGTGCCGGGTCAGCCCCAAAAGGGCTTGGGCTTGGTACCATGTTTTCTTAGTTTGATATTTGGACCCTTTACGGTCTGAATATGCCTTTGGTTCCTTCTACAAAGTTGTAGATATTCTTAAGACATATCTAATAGACTATAGAGCCAATCTAATCGAATTAGTAAACCTTATTATGTGCTAAGGATAGATAATGAAAGGTGTAGAACCATAATTGGCTTAAAACCATTAGATAGTTCACTTAACTTGTAACTAAGGGATTGTATGAAATTATGTTATGAGCCTTGTGTGAGCCTTTTTGATAATTTCTTAGAGTGCTTGTGATTAACAGTTAATCTTTATTAACAACGATCGATCTAAAGGATGAACCAGTCGATTGAGGAACTCAAGGTAAGCGAGGCTAGTCATCAAAAGAGGTGGGAATCGATAACGAACTCTCTTGTTTTCATTATTGTTTTACAAATCTATATCTTATTAAATGCATGCATATCTTTGCTACTATATGATATGTGTATGCATGTATTATTTATGTGTATTACCAACTAGTTTTCTTTTACATTTTGGGATGAGATTGGATCTTTAGAAACAACTAATATCTGTGTTTTGGGAGTATTTACTTATTTTCAAAAGGTGATCCTTTCCATTGACTGGAAAGTGATTACAATCGTTATTATTGTTAGCATGAAAGGGAGAAGGTTTTCTTTTGATCGGTGTGTGATGTGGTTACCCAAAAGGTATATCTATTATTTATGAGCTAAAGGAGTGAAAATTGTTGCCACTAATAAACTAATAGGTGTGTGACACGTCACTGAATATTATTTTCCCTATTTTTGTACGGGCAACGCATGTCTCATACATGAATGTTTACTATTCTTTTAAGTTACTTTCAAAAGCTATTATATTATGTTTTGGTGTTTAGAGAGAATGATGTTAAGAATCTTATATATGATTATTGGATTTACGCGTGGGCGGTTATGGGCTCTCCACTGTGTAAGCACTTCGATCGGATATAATATTGTTGCCATTAGTTTCTTTGGATACTTGATATGTAGAGTGCGCTAGAATAAGGTACTGGTAAGGTACACATCGTTTATGACTTCGAGGTCGGAAACCTCAGGGCGCTTTAATGATCATTGAAGAATCCGAAACAGTCATGCCTTGCTACTCCAAAGGATTACGTCGCTTAACTATTATTACTGTTGTGAATGTGTGCCGCAAGATTGGTTGGTAGAATCTTTATATTTCAGTACAACTATTATTTTCAGTACTTTTATTTATGCTTTACCTGTTTTACGTGTTTTAACGGTTTCCAGTAAAACCTGCATTGTCTTTAAATCATTCTAGTGATTACATGAAAGTTAGTCATTGTTTCTAATAGGCACCCTTCGGGATGATGTGCGCACCCAATTCCCACTTTCAGTTTCAGAGACAGATCGAGTTGTGCACGTGGCGATGAAAGCTTCGAGGAGTTGGTTTCGTTAGTTGGTTAGCTTCTGCTATGTATATTTTGTGTTTATATTTTTATTTGTAAATCAACTCACTATTAAATATGTATCATTTGAGAGGAGTTCTTGTATTTATTTCAGAGAGGGTTTAGATTCAGGATAATCGTTGTTTAGAACTTCTAAGTTATTGTTTAAATAAACGTTTTATATCATTATTGTCTCTTATTATATTTAATCTCTTGGATTAGTCATCTGCTAGCTTAGGGGGCGTTACAGATATCTTGAAGGGAACAAAAAGACGAAGTCAACGGCGAAAGAATGAGGTCAAACCGACATCGTATGACAAAGTTAGGAGCATTTGAAGCGAGTCTAAGTTGTCGAAAAAAGGTGAATGCACAAAATTGTTAAAGACAGACGTACTTTCTGCTCAAGGCAGACAGGGAAAGGAACTGAACTGTCAGTATACTTGGATTACTCGGGGCTGCCACTGTTTGAAGATGGTTAACATCACTAGTGCGAAGTATTTAGGGAATGTCATTATCTTCTTCTCTACTGCCGAACGGTTTTCTCTGGTTCACGGTGGTGTTGTTGTTGGAGATTGACGAATCAGGGGATATAACGAATAGAGTGCTGATAAGTGCATAATTTACTATATTTTCGTATGATTTTGATGTACTTATTTGCTAGATTTCTTGTGAATTGTTGTATATTAGTCTTGTTTTATTTTATTTGTTTTTAATTAGGTGCACTCATCCAAATAGAGTGAAAAGGGCACTTAATTGTGCAAATAAAGAAGTTAGCTACAAGTTAAAGGTGATCCAAGACCAAGTGAAGCAAGTTCGACGGGTCAAAGCTATCCAATCGGCATAAAAGGGCAAAATGGTCATTTTGGGGTAACTGCTATTGACACCCCATAATCTGTTAAGAGGCGTCAATTCTATTAAGGGGATGGCACCATAAAAGAACTGCTAAAGGCAGTCAAGTCTGTTACTAGGGGAGGCTGAAACTCAAATATTGTTAAAGGTAGACACAGATGTACTCGGGGCTGCCATCTTCAAATTCAAAAACACGCATGTATTTATTCTTCTTCACGACTGAGACTTCTGCATGGATATCTCAAGACTCGAGTTGCTGCTGATGATCATGGGAGTATTGATGGAACTACAGGTGATGGAAGCAATGGGGAATGAACTAATGGCAGTGTTGATGCTCGACCAAAATAAGTGGTTGATGAAGACAAAACAACGAAAGAAGAACTGCTGCCATCATGATCAAAGAATGCTGATGAACATGATCAGCTGATGGGTTGGTGTTTATAGAGTCGTTCTCGAGTTTTACTTGAGTTTTATGATGAATGGCTTCTCGCTGGGGTTGAAATGATAGAGTACAACAGGGAGAATTGAACATGAAGGAAAACGAGTATTGGTTTACTGCCATTACTGAAGGAGGAAAGAGCTCGGAAAATAACAGAGAATGGTGTTGATTATCATGATAACTGGTCGTGATAGAATGATGATGATAACTGCTCGAGGTTGAACGAAACCAAGAAGAAGAAATGGAGAAGAGATGCATTGATGTTGCGGGATAGTGACGATGGAGCTGACTGTGAAGAAGGATGTCTCGGGTGATGGGGAAGAAGAAAATAATTTGCTGCCATTGGCAGTTGAAGGAGAGGAAGAACTGGCACGAATCCGTGGTTAGTTTTGGAAAGAACATGGAACAGGTTCCCTATTTTGGATAAGAGTTCGAGTTTGTTTTGGATAACTCTGGCGAAAAACCAAAGAAGAGGGATAAGCTCGAGTTGTGGTTGTTTGCGAAGAAATAGAATAAGTTCAGAGTTTAACACGTTTTAGAATTTTGGATAGCTTGGAATATCTAACTGTGATTCAAGTTCTTGAGAGGATGTGACTCGGGTGATGGGGAAAAGAATAACATCAACACCTAAGAATAAGTAAAGAGTTAAGGACTTAATTCATCGCTCATTTGCACTTGAGAAGGGACTTTGAAATGTTGAATCATTATTAGCAATGCGATCTTCATCATCTATATAGTTTTAAGCTTCCCTTAAATTTTTGGTTTTACATCATGAGACTCGAGGTACATTTGTTTAAAGCTGGTTATTTATTACTTAAACTAGGACGTGCCGAAAGGGTTGAAATGATAGAGTACAAACAGGAGAATTGAACATGAAGGAAAACAAGGTATTGGTTTCAAAAGTTTTTCCACGCCATATAAACGAAAAGGAGGAAAGAGCTCGGAAAATAACAGAGAATGGTGTTGATTATCATGATAACTGGTCGTGATAGAATGATGATGATAACTGCTCAAGGTTGAACGAAACCAAGAAGAAGAAATGGAGAAGAGATGCATTGATGTTGCGGGATAGTGACGATGGAGGATATCTTGCGCGAAGAAGGATGTCTCGGGTGATGGGAAGAAGAAAATAATTTCTTTTTTTGCTGATGAAGTATAGATGAACATCCTTGATTAGGAATGGTAGAAATCTTTATCTTATGACAGGTGGTTAGTTTTGGAAAGAACATGGAACAGGTTCCCTATTTTGGATAAGAGTTCGAGTTTGTTTTGGATAACTCTGGCGAAAAACCAGAGAAGAGGGATAAGCTCGAGTTGTGGTTGTTTGCGAAGAAATAGAATAAGTTCAGAGTTTAACACGTTTTAGAATTTTGGATAGCTATCAAACCTAGAGACTTGAACGAGAATTTAGTTGGGAATGAGTTCTTGATAAGGTTGGAGTCAACAAAATAGCTACCATGTGGACATTTCACCGTCGATTTATGAGATGAATGGTAGGGATTTTAACGCGTTTTAGGGTTTCAGTCGGTTAAGGAGAGCTGGGTGTTTATGAGATTCGAAATTTCTGTTAGAAAAAGCTATAAAAGTCTCAGAATACACCTTCTAAACCTCCCTGAAACCGAGTTTCTGCACACAAACTGTTCGATAAAAGTCTTCATAGGAAAAACAGAAGCATAAGGAATTCAACATATGCGCTAGTAGCTGAAAGGTTTCTGCAACAGAGGCGACAGAGCTGAAGGTCTTATGCAAGCTGAAGCGGCAGCAGCTAAAACTCTTTAGTTTGATTATGTCTAGCTAATTAATTAATTGATTAGGGATGAATTCTAAGTTCTTATCTTCCTCCTTAAAGGCCATGACAAAATAAGCTTCCACGTTGAACGGTGATGAAACCCTCGCGTCCTATTGGCTGAAATAGGTCTTTTCTAATGCAGAAGCTGTGGTACGGACACTCGGTGAAACTCTATTGGTCGAAATATTAAAATTTGGGTTACACTTTGTTTACACAAAGTATTTAACCGGCCGTTAGTAACGCCGTCCACAAAAAGGTAGGTCGACAACACTTCCGTCAGAGTTTAAAGCTAATTAATTTTGTCACACTCGTGTTTACACCAAATATTTAACGGTACGTTAGTAACACCGTCGCAGGTTGACAATACTTCCGTCACGGAATTTTTTGCCTAAACAAAATCAAAATTCGTTTTTCCAAATTGTTTAGTTAATAAGGAAACCAAATTATTATGGAAATCCTGAAATCCTTTGTTTCCATCTTATTATGGAAATCGTGTTAGTAAGGAAACGGTACAATTTAATTCGAAAGAAATTATTCGATTGCAGGTTCGGTCAAAATCATGCAGCCTTTAATCAAAATCAACTCAAGAGATTCAAAAAAAACAACTAGGATTGCAAGGACCTTTTTGATTCGTTTTTATTTCGAATTCTTAAGTTTCTCCTTTGATATTTTAGGGTTCTAATAATATTTATATAAATAGAATAATTTAGGGTCTTAGGTTTGGGTTGAGTCTGGGTTTAGCGGGTTTTTGAAGATGTTAGATACTTTGATCATTGTAGTTTAACAAGAGATATAGCTACGATTGCTAAGCATGTTGCACTGTTGAAACTTGAAAGAAGGTTTGTGCTGAAATCATCTCAAAACATAGGTTTTTTTTTTCCTACCAATTTTCCTATTCAGGTCACTTTTCTTCCTTTATAGATTAATGTTGAGCATCTGAACATTGGATTATTATGTTTAAGGCTGAGAAGAACAAAGTGGCAGGATGCAGAATGAGAAGCATTAATCGAAAAGATGCTACAAGAGCAACCAAAATTTAATCCATCACCATAAAGGACATTCAGAGATTGTAATTATCTGTTATCTATGGAACCATTAATTATCAGCATAAAATCTTATATGATGTTGTTGTTTCGGGTTTTGTAATATAGATGATGGTTAAGTTTTAAATTTTCTTTCCAAAAGACGCGTGACGTGTCGTGTCGTGTTCTTCTTAATATAATATAAATAATATTCTATAAAAAACTCGATGTCTTCTAGAGTACGACTCTTAATATAATATAGATGATGTTCTATAAAAAACTCGATGTCTTCTAGAGTACGACCAGCCGATATAAGAGGTAAAAATAATGCTAGCTTATTTTCATTCGTTCTTCTAAAACATAAATTACGATGTGCATAATATGTATATGTGTACAAATATACTAACAGGCGCTAGGCGACTAGAAGAAGTTCAACAAAGCTCTTGTAGTTTAGAAGTTCAGCAAGAAAGCTCTTGCGGTTTTAATACTTTTCTGAGGTATTCTTCTCTTTACATGTTTCATAGGGTATCCAACATGGTAATCATCTCTTCTACCTGTTCAACAGTTTCTTAAATTGTTGTTACTTATTATGCTTCGAATGTGATTAAAACGCTTCCATGTGACCACACGTACCATTCGGAATGTTAATTTCATGGGTTCGAATCAAAAAGTTAATGAACTGCTCATTTTTCTCTTTTATGCTTTATTTAGTTTCGTATGACATGGTGAGTAAATATTATCACTATTCAAGGGAGCAAACTGCACTCATAAACTTCAAATTAACCTAGCTGCCATTATGGCCTTATATGTTGGTTCAAACTACATGTTTGTTGTCCTTGGTTAATCTACAAAATTATGTCTTACAGGTTTGTTTTAGAAAATGCCCCAATATGGACTGTAATCTTGGGGAACTGCCCCAACGTTAAAAAAGATTGGAAAAATGCCCCACTGTTAAAAATCTTGGTTAAGTCTACATGTACGACTTCCACGTGCGGAAAAAAAGGCGAAATACCCCTCCGCTAAGATCATGCCACATATGATGGTAACACGTGCCCACACCTTATGGTTAGATGTGTCAGCGACCACACATGAGTAACCCACATGTGAGAGTTATGCCCTAAATACACCATTTGCTCGAACGTATTTCATTTTCATTTTTTGGATCTTAAGAAAAGAAAAACAGGCGAGAGAAGAAAAAGAAGGGGAGAAGATTAGGTAAGGTTATGATTTCAGATAGATTATGTTGCGTGCCAACTCCTTAACCTCAGTATTTCCTTTATTTAGTTAACTAGGTAGTTTCCTTATTTAGTTAGGATTCTTAAATACGTAAGTTACTTCTTGATTAGGCAAGTACTGATTAGTATAAATACTCAGTTCCTGAGTTTGTTTTGAACACTTCAATTAATACAACTTCAGTTCTCTTATTGTTACAAAGCAGAGGTGGCTAATCCCCATAAAAAAAAGGATTTTATCTTTAGGGTTCTATCTAGTTTTGTGTTCTTAACAGTTGTTTTGGTTTAGAACCCTAACATCTGGTACAGAGCAGGTTTGATACATATTCTCAGAATTTCAGCAATTTTTTTTTTCTTTATCATGACGATTGTGGAGTTAACAGCAGAAGTTACCGGTTTAAAAGATGAGATCAAAGAATTAGCTATACGTATAAAAGATGATATCAAAGAGTTGATCACTTCCCTAACTAAACAGCGACAAGATGACATTAAAACAGCTGAGATTAAAGAAGGAGTTGACAGAGCAAACCACAAAGAAGATTTGAAAGCTTTCACAACTGTGATGAAAGACGCCATTACCGATGCTCTCAGACGGGCGAAACAGGCAATCAACGCAATGGAAATAATGGCAATGTCAATGGTGATGGCAATAATAATGGTAACGGGGGTGGTACCAATCCACCTATTCGTCCGGGTTCCATCAACATAAAATTTCCAACTTTTGATGGTACAAATCTCGATTTTTGGATTTTTCAAGGTCGAGCGATATTTCAACCTATATTATGTCAATGCAGATTTTCAAATTCAAGTTCTTTGCTTTGCTCATCGACGAGATGATGCCAATTCCTGGTATCGTTGGTTTAAAAAGTCTAATCCTACACCATCTTGGGAAGATTTTTGTTCTCTAATTCGTGACAGATTTGGGGATCACAAGTTTATAAATCCACATATTGCATTGACAAAATTATGATAGTTGGATGGTTATAGATTATGATAGTTGGATTTCAGTTTTCATTTTATAGATTAATGTTGTAAATAACTAGATAAGATTAGGGTTAAGATAAACATGTCTGCCACAAGTATATAAACGAAAATTACGTGAACACATTGTGTGCAACCACAACAGTTTACATATAGAAAAAAAAAGTGTTCTTTTCATCCTTTCTTCTACTTATCTTCATTGTTTTTCTTCAACAGAGGTTTTAGCCTTCTTGGGTGACTTGATTCCCTTGACTGGGGATTTAGAGTCTTTGGATGATCCATCTTCAGCTGCCTTTTCAGACTTCTATCGCAAGAAAATGGGGTTAATATTTAGCAGAACTCATACCTTTACGAAAAAATACTAACACGGATGCCTACGAACAACATGCAAGTCATTGATGTCAAATAGAGAGCACATTTACAAAGTTTAGCGAAGTCCATATGTTACAAATAATTGCACCAGCACAAAATGAATGAACAGACCATAGCATTTGATTTCCGATAAGGGTGTTTTATGTGACAAAGTAAACATAATGACACTAACATGCCACGGTTTCACACTCAAGTTTAAAATGAAATACAATAGCCATTTTCACATAATATGCATAAGGTAACCAAGAAATGTAGACCACCTACTTCTGGTCGATAACGAGATATAAGAGCTCAATGGAACTAGAACTCTATCTAAATAGCAAGAATCACAACAACGCTGCAAAATATCGTAAACGAAAAAAAGAAAAAGAAAAAAAAACACGTCTACAAATGATAATTAATCATGAGAGAGCGAGAGAAGACCTTTTGAATATCCCCAGTTATGATTACAATATCCTACAATCCAGGTGCTTTACTCATCAGCGCAAAGGCAAGGGTTCGTAGCTGTGAATGCCTAGGTGCACTTTTGACATCATAGACGGGCGAGTATGAGAATAATAGTGTGTACTTAAATCATGTTGCTAAATATTAGCTAGACGGAAGTAGAATTCCACCCTAGATTTACTAAAAGTAAGTCCATCTGGTTCCCCTTGGTTCCATATTCTAACAAAGTTCTCTTCACTCTCACATTGAGTAAACCTATCACCACCACTAGTACCAGCAGTAACGTCGAAAAATTACATAGGTTTATATTTGCCATTCCCATCAATCACAGTAATACAAAATCCATATGAACCCTATCCATTTTATTCCTGATATACATACATAATTCAATACAAACATTTCAGAATCCACAATTTCTTAACCAATTTCAGAAACATAATTCTAACCATGTCAACTAACCCCCAAATTATAAACAATTACACGATTATAAACAAGTTTCAATTTCAATACAATTCACAATTTTCATTTTCATTTTCAATATATAAACTCCCAAATTTTAAACAAAACAAAACAAAAAAAATCCCCAAATTTACTTACAATTTTTGTTAATTCACAATCCCGAATTTGAATTTCAGCATATAAGACCTAAATCACAGAAAAAGCGTAAACCCCCAAATTTAATGTAAACCCTAAAATTACAATTTCTTCAATTTACAAATTAACACAAAACATCGTGCAATTCAAACAAAATAAAGGATTGGGTTCCATTTACTTACTTGTTTCGACGATCGAATCAACCCCAATCGTCTTCTTCTTCAACTTTCCTCGTCTGCAACTATCTCTTCACCATTTTCTCGAGCTTTTAATCACTGAAATAGTAAAGTAATCGAATCTTGATCATGAACAGTTAATATTAACAACATAATCTGTTAGGGTTCTAAACCAAAACAACTGTTAAGAACACAAAACTAGATAGAACCCTAAAGATAAAATCCTTTTTTATGGGGATTAGCCACCTCTGCTTTGTAACAATAAGAGAAATGAAGTTGTATTAATTGAAGTGTTCAAAACAAACTCAGGAACTGAGTATTTATACTAATCAATACTTGCCTAATCAAGAAGTAACTTACGTATTTAAGAATCCTAAAAAAATAAGGAAACTACCTAGTTAACTAAATAAAGGAAATACTGAGGTTAAGGAGTTGGCACGCAACATCCCACCCTCCTTGAAAGCATGCTTGTCCTCAAGCATCAAATTCTGGAAATCGTAATAGTAGTTCATCGGCATAAGAAAAATTGGGTTTACAAGTATCATTGGCACGCAACTGCTGAATAAGAAGACCCAATTCTGTATCATCATGGCATTCCTTAATAATGTCGGTAAGACACGAGAAAATAGGCGCGAGAGAGAAGTAAAAAGAACCATGAATCCGAGAAAGTGCATCAGCTGCAATATTTTCTTTGCCTTTACGAAAAATAATCTCATAGTCGTACCCCAATAATTTAGATAACCACTTTTGTTGTTCCATAGAAGATAATTTTTGATCCAAAAAATACTTTAAACTCCTATGATCCGTATAAATTTTGAAATGCCTCCCTAGTAAATACGGACGTCATTTTTAAACTGCAGAAACCACAACAAGCATTTCCTTATCATATATAGAGAGATTCAAATTTTTACTAGATAAAGGTTTACTGTAATATGCAATTGGTCTATTTGATTGCATTAAAACAGTACCTAATCCATTCCCCAAAGCATCACATTCCAATACAAATTCCTTTGTAAAATCTGGAAGTATTAAAACTGGTGTTGAAGTTAAAGCTTGTTGGAGTTGTTTGAAAGCCGCAGTAGCTGTTTCAATCCAAACAAAAACATCTTTCTTGAGTAGCTGAGTTAATGGTGCACTTATTTTTCCAAAATCCTTAACAAATTTCCGATAATAACCAGCTAAACCCAAAAATCCACGTAATGCCTTAACTGTAGTAGGAATTGGCCATGACAAAATACATTGTATTTTTTCATTCTCTACTGAAACTCCTTCGGATGAAATAACATGACCAAGATAGCCAATAGAACTTTGAGCAAATGCACACTTTGAATCCTTAACAAACAATTTATTAGTGCGTATAATGTCAAACACTAAAGATAAGTGCTTGATATGATCCTCAAGAGTGTCACTATAAATTAAAATATCATCAAAGAAAACAAGCACGAACCTGCGTAAATAAGGCCTGAAAATATGATGCATGAAGCTCTGAAAAATGGGAGGTGCGTTTGAAAGACCAAAAGGCATGACAAGAAATTCGTAGTGACCATCATGAGTTCTAAAAGTCGTCTTTGGAATGTCAGGCGCATGCACTCTAAGTTGGTGATAACCAAAACGAAAATCCAGTTTAGAAAAAATGGTCTTTCCATGTAATTCATCCAACAATTCATCCACCATTGGAATGGGAAATCTATCTTTGTGATCGGCTTGTTTAAAGCTCGATAATCCACACACATCCTCCAAGAACCATCTTTTTTGCGAACCATTAAAATGGGAGAAGAGTAGGGACTAGAGCTTGGTCTAATGAAACCAGCATGTTGTAATTCTTTCACAATTTTTTCTATTTCATCCTTCTGAAAATGTGGATAACGATAAGGTCTCACATTAACTGGAGCAGAACCAGGAAGTAGTGGAATATGATGATCATGCAAACGTTCAGGTGGAAGAATATTTGGAATCTTGAAAATATCTTCATATTCAGACAATAGTTGTTGGATCTCAGGCGGCACAACTGAAGTTGAATTAATAGCAGTACTAACTGAAGATAGTTGAAGAAGAAAACCATAAGTCTCTTTGCGTAATAAATGTTGCATGGGAGATGCATCCAGGAGCATGACAGATGAAGAATTTTTTCCACGTATGATGATATCTCTTCACCAACTTTGAACTGCATCGTCAAGTGAGTAAAATCCCAAGATATTTCACCCAATGTTCGTAACCATTGGACACCTAACACTGCATCACAACCGTTGATGTCCAAAAGATGAAAATCAACCAGAAAAGTATATTTTTGTAGCTTAATTGGCACATTTAAACAATACCCATGGGTACGTAACTGACCTCCATCACCTACTGTGACACATAAAGAAGAATTTGATTCAATCTTATAACCACATTTCTTTGCAATTGTTGGATGAAGAAAATTGTGCGTAACTCCAGAATCCACCAAAAATGTAAGAGCCTGAGCCTTAATAAAACCTTGAATGCGCATGGTGTTTGGAAAACTAGAACCCACCAAAGAATGCAAAGAAATATTCAGCTCTTGTTCTTGTGGTAATTTAGTAGCATCAGAAGGTGGCGGCTGAATTTCTTCATCAAAGTTCGGATCATCAGTGTCATAAATACTTTTGAGGCATATCTAAGATCAATAGTCTTGGTTTGACACATAAGTGACCAGGCTTGTAATAATCATCACAATTGAAACAAAGACCCTTGTCTCGTCTTTCTTTTTGTTCTTCCCATGTTAATCTTTTAGCTCCAGGTGGTAATGTTGATTTTTTTATTTGTTGGTTGGTAGCCATTGAGGTTCTAAAAGGGTTGGAACGAAAAGGTTTTGAAACTGAAGAGGTTGCATTGATATTATCTTCTTGTTGTATTGCCTTTTTGAAGGCTTCGGCTAAAGTCTTGGGTTCAAATAAACGAACACCAGTGCCAATATCCACTCGTAAGGCAGCAATAAATAAATCAACAAGGTACTGTGTAGGAAGATCATGAACAAAATTTATCAATTTTTCAAACTCAGAGATTAGTTGTCGAACGGTACCTGATTGAGACAATTTTGTCAATGCAATATGTGGATTTATAAACTTGTGATCCCCAAATTTGTCACGAATTAGAGAACAAAAATCTTCCCAAGATGGTGTAGGATTAGACTTTTTAAACCAACGATACCAGGAATTGGCATCATCTGTCAGATGAGCAGCAGCAACTTGAATTTGAAAATCTGCATTGACATAATATAGGTTGAAATATCTTTCGCCGACTTGAAAAATCCAGCCGTCAGGATTTGTACCATCAAAAGTTGGAAATTTTATGTTGATGGAACCGGACGAATAGGTGGATTGGTACCACCCCGTTACCATTATTATTGCCATCACCATTGACATTGCCATTATTTCCATTGCGTTGATTGCACATTCTGCTGTCTGAGAGCATCGGTAATGGCGTCTTTATCGCATGATTGTGAAAGCTTTCAAATCTTCTTTGTGGTTTGCTCTGTCAACTCCTTCTTTAATCTCAGCTGTTTTAATGTCATCTTGTCGCTGTTTAGTTAGGGAAGTGATCAACTCTTTGATATCATCTTTTATACGTATAGCTAATTCTTTGATCTCATCTTTTAAACCGGTAACTTCTGCTGTTAACTCCACAATCGTCATGATAAAGAAGAAAAAAAATTTGCTGAAATTCTGAGAATATGTATCAAACCTGCTCTGTACCAGATGTTAGGGTTCTAAACCAAAACAACTGTTAAGAACACAAAACTAGATAGAACCCTAAAGATAAAATCCTTTTTTATGGGGATTAGCCACCTCTGCTTTGTAACAATAAGAGAACTGAAGTTGTATTAATTGAAGTGTTCAAAACAAACTCAGGAACTGAGTATTTATACTAATCAGTACTTGCCTAATCAAGAAGTAACTTACGTATTTAAGAATCCTAACTAAATAAGGAAACTACCTAGTTAACTAAATAAAGGAAATACTGAGGTTAAGGAGTTGGCACGCAACATAATCTATCTGAAATCATAACCTTACCTAATCTTCTCCCCTTCTTTTTCTTCTCTCGCCTGTTTTTCTTTTCTTAAGATCCAAAAAATGAAAATGAAATACGTTCGAGCAAATGGTGTATTTAGGGCATAACTCTCACATGTGGGTTACTCATGTGTGGTCGCTGACACATCTAACCATAAGGTGTGGGCACGTGTTACCATCATATGTGGCATGATCTTAGCGGAGGGGGTATTTCTGCCTTTTTTTCCGCACGTGGAAGTCGTACATGTAGACTTAACCAAGATTTTTAACAGTGGGGCAGTTTTCCAACTTTTTTTAACGTTGGGGCAGTTCCCCAAGATTGCAGTCCATATTGGGTCATTTTCCCAATTTTCCCTTTGTTTTATATGCAACACTGAGGTCTCTGAAAGTCTTTTATTTAATTCCCTAACCTCCTGCTCAATGTGAAAATGTGAAAGAATTGTATGTATAGTTATGGCTTAGCTGCCAGTTTGAAATCCTGGATGCCACTTCGGCTGATTATTAGTAACTAATAATGCCTATACAATCTTACATATACTTATTAAGTCTTATCTTATTTAATTCCAGATTTGCACTTTTTGCAGGATTGGGGTCAAGTGAATCGGGATTAAGCGGATCAATGCACATTCCTACATTACATTAGCAAATTAGTGTAGCAATCCACACAACAACATCAATCTCAATGCACACACCTTCACCATGTATATACTCTAGGACTTGGCCAATAGTATTGGCACTGAAATGGACTTTGCCTGAGCGTTCCGCGCAGATATGTTAGATGTCTCCGCGGTCCACGAAATACCACAGGTAACACCCTACATATGAACTGATATCTTCTTATTATTTTCTTTTTGATTGATTGGTCAAGTTCATTTTTCAAATATGGTTTTGTATTAGTGACTATTGTATTATAAATGCCACTGAATGCAGCCTATGATGCATGACAGATACGGCTTTCGTTACAGTTTACATTATTTTGAAGGCCCTTTTTTCAATAAATTTACTGAGGGAATACGTCGGCGTGACTATATATTGTCATTTCTTTGATACAATTAAGAGACTGGCCAACTGGATATTTTTCTTTTGTTTATCGGCTCCAAGCCAGCATAGCCCCAACTGCTAAACTAATCAAAAAGTAACCAATTATACTGTGGTCTCCCCAACTTTGCTTTGTTTGTTTTTGAGCATACATGGAAACACTGATGTAGTGTTTCAAACCGAGTGAAATTGGTGATCTCACTCCTGCTGCATAAGTTATAATATTGTCATTTTATATATTTGAATTTCGCTTCAGAATATATGAATCTGCTTTGATTTTTAGTGTATGCTTGGGTGCAGCTGATTGTGTTCTTTTTTACGGTTTCAGTTTATGCCGCACTAATCAGGAGGCACGTATTCCGTTTTTCCTTGACCCCAACATATGTAGACGTAATTATTCTTTCATGTCAAGGTTGTAAATTATAATTACTATAGTGCTGATAAATCTGATAATCTTTCATGAGGATTTGTTTCAAGCCACCATTATTAGTTTGGTTAAGCTTATGTCAAGGGAGTCAGTTCTGTAGCTTTACCGCGTATCAAAGTATCCTGAGGTAAGAATTATCCTACTCACAGGTTGTATGCTCAGTGAAACATATTATGTATTAACTTCATTTTGTGTACACCAAACATACCTCACTGAGCGCAAAACTGGGGATGGTTTTTTTAGACCAATGAATTTTGGCACTAATATGGACTGTGCCCAATAGTAACTTGGAAGCAAGAAAACATTTGCAGGTGACAACAGTAATTTGGCGGCGACTCTGGAAAATCAGATGCACTAAAATGTTTGAGAAACAATGGCTTCCCCAAAGTTACCCTCATCCAATCCAACAGATTAGGAATTTGGTCTTTAATTAGAAATAGTTAGATATTAATTTCATGTTAATTAACATGCTGGATATCATTGCCTTCGATCTTTCATGAAGGTTTGTTGGAACTAAAGTAGTACCACAAGAGCAGCAAAAATGCGCGATGAAACTCTAACCCTCCTTCATGCTATCATTTGGATCATGACATAAAACTGTAGAGGGTCGTCTGTTTTGTGAGTGGTAGTTATATCTATCAGTCGATCTTTATTAAAAAAAAACTTATACAAAAAAAAAAATGTACGTTGTAGAATAAAAGTATTGTGACCCAAAAATGGTTAGTTTCCCAGTATTATAGACTTTTGCCTGAGGTTGTTAAGCACAAGAAAGAATAAGAAAGAAAACTGAAGTTGGACTTATCAAAACAATCGATCATTTTGGTGTGCTTTGATGTTCCTCTTTCTGTGGCAAACCTCCGCAGCAATCAAAGATCAGTAAGCTAGCAAGATACTCAAATGTCGCCTCCAAGCCTAAGGAAACTTCTAAGATATGCACCGCATCTAACATAGATTTCCGTAAAGAATTGATGTGGTGAAGAAAATTGACGGTGCACCTCTTCTGGATGCAAATTCCATAAAAGCTTTGGAGGCTACTGAGGCTGGCACAGGTAACTTTTGTATCTTAAATTTGGATAGATCTCAAGTTGTAGTGTACTGACCAGATACATTGGGTCAACAACAAGTTCTTTTTTCTTTTTCTTTTTCCGAGCTGCCAACTTTTTCCTGCCTCTGAAGGTTTTCCATTTCTTAGTTCCAATGTATATTTACCAATGGCTATCACCCAATGATGATGCAAGCGTTGTCTCGAAGCCCACTTTGGACAGTTATTGGAATCGAAGTCTATATGTTCGTGATACCTTATTAAAAAACACCAAATTAAAAACGCGACGGGGCGGGATGAAGCCACGCCATACCAAGTCAAAAATGCATAGCGGCGAAGCGTGGCTGGACGAAGCCACGACACACCAAATAATCTAGTTATGGTTTAAATTCTTATAAAATCTATTTTGAGTTCTTCACATGGTTTTCGCTTGTTTTTACGAGATTAATATTTATGATTAATTATTATATTATTTGGGTGGCCAACTAAATTAGTTTATTAATTAATTTGATGCTAGCAAAGAGTTAGGATATCCTTAATTTTTAAATAACTCTTACACAAGTAGAAATTGCGAAACCTTGCAGAGGGATTTTGTGGAGCAATTGCAAGTAAAAACAACCCTAGTAAGTGGATCGAGCGTACTGAGTTTAACTGCTAGGACCAAACCTAAATTCACAAACCTTAAGGCATTCGACTGAGTTACATCTTTTAAGCTTACCTCAAGGTGGCTCAGACGTATAGAATCTGGTAACTAAGCGTACTTGTTTTCTAGTGATTTAAGGAATTTTGGGGATAACTAAGCGTACCTGTTATCCTATGGTTGGTGAAAATCTGTAATTAACAATAAATAGACAAATATATTAATTTAATGAATATTTAGTAATGAAGAAGGATTCCTTGATCATATTTCTCATCATTGTTTTCAACTTAATCATCGGACATTGTTTTGCTATTTTGCTTTGTTTTTTAAAATCTTTTACAAAAAACCCCGCTTTGTGACACTTTGAACAACTAAAACTCCCTGCTCTTCGTGGGAACGGATCTTATTTACTGCTATATTATTCATTAGTAAAGTAGAAGATAAGTGAATTAATTTGTGCACCTACGACACGCATCAAGTGTTGGGTTACTATTAGTGGGGTATGATTTTTTGGGAGATTACTGGTTGATAAGATTTGCTCGAGCAGGTTGCTGTCATTAATGATGGCTTACTGCCATTATCGGTGTTGGAGATGATCATGATGATGTTCTGATGGTGCAGTCGAGAAGAGTAAGAGCATATGTTATTATCGAGAATGGATTTGCAGCTGTGGTTGGTGGAAGGCGCAGTGTTGTTAGCTGTGAGTCTGTGGGGTTGACGAACAGAGAAGGGAAGGTGCTGGATAGAGTTTTGTAAAAGAATGGGAGATGTTTTCATTGGCAGTGATCGGTGGTTGGTTGTTGTTGATTATAGACAGGTGGAGATGATCGTTTGATGTTTTGATGGAGAATGATGATCAACGAGATTGAATATGAAGGAGAGATGTTGGCAGAGACGATGATAACTCGAGAGGAAGAGTTCCTGTTTGCTATTGATGAACAGGAGGTGTATTGATGTTGGTTGTATACTGAGGGCCGGGTATACGAGGAACTGATCGGAAAAGAATATAAAGTCAAGGAGTTTGATTTTTCACTGACATATGAGGATCCGAGGGAAAGAAGGAGTTCAAAACCAAAACTCAGATGTTTTGAGTTTTCACAGAGACAGAAGGGAACGCGGGTCACTAACCGAAGAAGATGAAAATCCAGAATAAATATTTCTTCATGGATATACATATGTCCGGGGATTGAGTAAAGAGAATATATTGTCAGTTCCACAGACTAACAGTTAAAGAGTCAAGCCATAGACGAGATGTCTTTGGACTTTTATAAGATTTTAGCGTCCCGTTAAGCTTATTAACATTTTTATACACGACCATGCTCGGCATGATGGTTTTCGAGGGGTTTTGGCTAGTTTTGACAAACTGGTTTTGCACGAGATTTGATGGATGGGTCTTACACTTTGGGAACCCTATAAAAGAAACACTTCTAATTTTATTTTGGGGATTAGTTTTACACACAAGAAGAAAAGAGACAGAGCTTTGGAGTTAGGATTTCTTCCACAATTTCTAGGGTTTGCTTTACTTTTCTTCTTTAATATTTTACATGGGTTTTAAGAAATCCATGAATATCTAAACCTTTCTTATTGGTTAGAGATGTAGTCCTAAGTTGGAAAATATGTTATTCAATTGAAATATTCATTCTCATTCATTCATAATTTGCTAGCATCGCTTATGTTCTACCGCTTATAACTCTATGTATGATTGATTGCTAGTGTATTTAAGTTGCAAATAAATGAGCTTGCTTTCATATCTATATATAGCTAAACTAGGGTTCGAGATCCGGAATTTCAGAATAATCCTTGTTAGAAGTAGCATAATATAGTTGTTAACAACAAGATGTTGCCATGCAATTATATGTAGAAGCGTAATCTAGGTTAAATTCGTGTGGTTTTTGTACCAGATTGCTTAGAATAACCTCAGCTCATAAATATTAGTGCTTTCTGATAGATTATTGAAGTGGTAGTAAAATTATCGTTCACTAGGACTTATTAAGATTGATTTTATATTTAAATTATAATATTAAAACTAGAAAACTTGAACAAAGATTATGTTAAGATTATGGAGAGAACCGAGACTATGGATTCCACCATTGACTAATTTTTAAGTGATATTCATGTAATTCTTACGTTAAAAGTGATTCTAAAATATTGCCTACAGTAGGGTTTCAAAACAGTAGATGTAAATTGCAAGTATGAAGCATTAAAAGTCCTAGACTAAGTATGCACCATCAAGAGAAATCACAACTACTTAAAAAAAATCATAAATCCAATTTTAATACAATGCAAACAATTATAAAAAAACTACAAAAGAATAATTAAATAAAATATACCACTTTATTATTAGAACAAGGCTTTCTCCATAGCCCCAAAAATGGGGTTAACTCCTTGTTATTACATAGAGAAAATTCGAAAAATAGGAAAAAGATAATCAAAACCTAAACTATTGTTGCTCCTGGCTACTTGCTCTCCCCAGTAATGTATTGGTTCACCCTTTTTATAACTAGCAGGTCAGATTTTTTCCTTTTTTTTTTTGATAAAAATTCTCATTTCCCAAATAAACAAATAATTTTCCTAAACTTAAGAAAATATCTTGTAGCATAAAATCCAAAGAGTAAATAAATGATTCCTTCCTTAAGTAATTCGGCGTTCGCTCAATATGTGGTCTTACCCACTCATGCACGTGCTTCCTTTCTAGATAAACTCATTTGGCATATACAAGGGAACCGGTGCTCGATTTTATTGAATTTATTCTGGTTGGTGTGATGGTCTGGTCTAAATATTTATTTTATATTTTAATATATTTTTTTTCATGGGAACTCAATCACTCTATTTCACCCTAGCAGTGGTAACAATTCGATGCGTGTGCCCCACCAAATCACTTATAGAAATATATTTAAAAAATAAAAGAAAAGTAGAAGGTGAAAAGGACTCAACGAGATATGGCGAAACTAACATGCTATTTATAATACCCGAGCTCTGTGCTTTTATGAATAGACTTTATTTTTGGGCTCCTCAACTCCTACAACCAAGATGCTTCCATCCAATTAGATTGGTTAGTGTTATCCATAATTGGTACAAATATCCAGGCTTTGGAGTTTTAAATGCAACTAAAAGTTTCTCCCATACCCCCAAACTTAAATCTAACATTGTCCTCAATGTTCTAAAGATGGAATTAAAAGCATGAACAAGGAGAAACTGTTACCACTTGAAGGAAAGGAAAAATGAAGAATATTACCATGTCGCAAAAACATGGGTTACCTCCTAAGAAGTGCCAAGTTTAAAGTCTTCAACCAGACATTAGAAGAGATTAGTCACCTCTTAGAATCATATATCAGTAGCCGGAATAACTGCGGGTCATCTGGATCAAAAAGTGTTAACCACAAGAAAAGGAAACTGCAACATGTCAATAAGATACCGAACATACCCTTATATAACTTTTTGTTTAAGACAACTACATCTAGTTGTGGTTCAGGTTCATGCTCTATAAAAGGGTCTAGATAAAATGTTTTCAAGGGCCGAATTTCCTCAAAGGTAAGATCATGAAGGTCAGGTTGAAGAGTCTGGAAATACTTAACTAAGAACTTAAAAGCACATAACAATAACCTGAATAATTGGGGATCCTCTAGGTCATTCAGAGTTGAATCACACAGTTGACCACAGTAGTGGTCATTCTTAAGAACATTTGTCGACCCTAATATCCTAAAGTAATTAGGTTTGGTCTCAAAACTTAATAATTGACACATCTGAAACTCATAAGTTCCCACAATTGGAAGAAAATTTTCTGGTGGGAAAACAAATTCAATCTTGGTATCATAGCATGGGTTAACAACATCAACCAGAGGATGGGTTTCTAATAACTAAACTTCTTTATGGACATAACTAGGTTTAGGAAAACGTGTATGAAGATAATCTTTTAAACTGGTTGATGCACATATGTCAAGTCCCAAGTGAGGGATCTTTCGAAGAGTTAAAGCACATGGACAATGATAGTCACCCCCAAACTTAGAGTTTCCAGTGTCTCTATAGAGACTAGTCACAACTTCCCTAATTTCGAGGTCATCAGATTCCTGAAAATGGTCAATTGATTCTTCTAAGTTATAATGAGGTACATCCTCTACAAGTTTATCTTCTTTGTTTAAGACTATTGTTTCTAAATCTCTTGACTCTAAAAAAAAGTCTTCTCTGAATAAACCCATTCCTCTAAACCATCATTGGCTTTGTAACCAAAAGAAAATACTACATCTTTTGGTATCTCTAGTCAAATCCTCGTCCTTTTGAATAGGTGAATAATCGTTAAAATTATTTGGATTTGGATTTGAAATTGAAATATTATCATTATAAAGCTCAATTGGAGTAACAAATTCCTGATCACTATGCCTAAATACTTTAGACTTTTCATCAACACTATCATCATCATTATCATCATTATAATAATATGAAAATGGTTGAACCTCATCTAATGTAGTGTCTCTATTTATAACCTCATAATCTTGATTAGGTGAATAATAAATATCCTCATTTTCACAGGTAATATTGGAAACATTGTGTTGGAAATTCATATTATTTCGAGAAATTCTTTCGTTCGTCTCAGTTATCTGCTTGAGGATATTTTCTAAACAAGGTTCACTCATTGTTGGAGTTCTTTCGTCTATAACTACACTATTCATCCCAGCTAACTTAAGTGTCGACTCAGCTAACTCCATGAGGGAGAGGAATGGGAACAAAAGTATCAAAAGGATTAATTTTCAATAGTTTGATTGTATCCTCCAGAGACGAAAAACTAGTGTTATAATCTTCTTGCACGTATGACTGATGCGCGTGTGGATAGTAATTGGTCTCACCATGCTATGAACCTTAACCTTCGAAAGGTTGGCGTACCCAACCACTATTCACACTATGATCATAAAAAGAGTAATGTTCATATTTTTCGGTTGGATATTCATTGTATATAGGTTCCAGAAGGCTTTGGCGACTGACTATGCGATTAACTCGGGATTGAATCGGTTGACTCAGTTCCCATTTCTCTCGATCTTATCTCAAATTTCTTGATTTCCATTCCCTCTAATGACTTAATCCGTCTTCTCTGTCTAGTCTTTATCAAATTGAATGGATTCCTACTTTTAATTTTGGTTGTTTTCCAATTTTCATTAATCCAATTTTGGTTGTTTTACCTCCTTAACTTTTAATGTGTGTTCAATCATGTCTAACAGGTATTGCTAGGTGGCTATGATCTTTCACTCTATTAAAGGTTCCAGTCCAAAGGTTGTTTTCCACTCAAAGGTTGTCTTGAAGGTTTCAATAAGATAAGGATGAAGATAATGTACCCCGATAGGACTAACGACAAACTCCTCATGCGTGCTACTTTTTGCTCAGTCTTTATAAGTAAGGAATTTAACTTCGATTGCAGTGACCAACACAAACAACAACTGATGAAACAAAAGGAGATGAATCATCACTTTCATTCGATGAGAAGTGGCAAAAGAGGATGCACACCACGTATTCGATACAAGTCTTGTAAATTCTATATAAATAGGGGATGATCTAACTTCAATTTATCCCATAATTGGCTGTTCATCTCTTTTATGTTCCTAGTTCTGGTTTTGTTATCTTTCTCAATGTCAACTAGAAAATCCATAGGGGAGGTATCTGAGATCATAGAGAAAATCAAAAACGCTAACCTAGATGAAGCTGATCAAACTAGAAGAGTTATCAGATACCCTCATATCAAATTACAGCCAACTATGCAGAAGTGGTCTGTTAGCCTTATTGCAATTTTTTTTTGTGAATTTCCTATGGGAACTGACAAAGTGGAGCAGGAACCTACAATGGCTTGGGGTCATGGTAATTTTCAAATTCGACGACAGGCCACCAATTTGTTTATCTTCCGGTTTTATGATTGGGATAACTACAATACAGTGTTGGAGGAAGGACCTTGGAGTGTTGATGGTTACTTATTTGTTTTTAGAGAATGGAATACATCCATCAATCCAGATAATCTTGATTTTTTTACTCATCAATTTTGGATTGACATCAAAAAGTTACCGCCAGAATTTCTTAATGCTGAGGTTGAGAATCAAATTGCAAGTATACTTGGTAATCCACTCAAGCTTATTCCGGAGGATGGCAATCCAACTGATACCAATGCTGTAAGTGTTCTTATTGAGTTTAATATCTCCAATCCTATGTTAATAGGCTTAATGACAGAAAACGCAGCTAAGGTAACTCATTGGATACCTATCTATTTTCAAAGACAACCCAAAAACCTTTGTCCTGCATGCCTCATTCTTGATCATAATGAATTAGAATGTTCTGATAAGGCCGAACATGTGAAAATTATTGGTACCTATATATTTAAATTTGGAGAAGATGTTGGTGAGGTTATTGACCCTAGAGCTAATAATCTTAAGTATAAGCAGGGAGAGAAGATTCTTATTTCTCCTAAGAAGACAAGGGATAAAAAGAGGTTGGAAAAGAAGCCATTTCAAATCCCAGAGGATGGTTTTCATGTTTCCACCATCTATAATGTCTCTGAACAAGGTGCGGAATCTTCGACAGCTAGAAGACCCAAAAGAAATAGAGAAGTCTCAGCTACCAGTAGTTATGCTAGTACTCCGGTGCATGTACATATTCAACAGAATCCAGATCCAGCGCAAATATCAAGTACATATCATCAGGAGTGTATGCAATCATCCTACTATGGGGGTGAACATAGTATGCATCCAAGTTTTTATCGGCCAATCCCTCAGCAAGGAGAGTGGGACAACCTTCTGGGACAGTATTATGGGAACTTCTCAACAGAGTAGGAAGATCAGGTTTTCCTCTCACCTCTTATTCCATATTAAGCTTTCATCTCTTTCATTTTATTTCCTGTTTTTATAGTCTTCGATTTTACTCATGCTTCTTTAACATGCGTATCCTTGCATGGAAGTTCAAGGTTTAGGCAATAAGCATACTAGAAATCACTTGAAAGATTGCATTCACCAATATAGTCCTGACATAATCTTTCTTTCGGAAACTAAACAACAAAATAAAAATGCTCATTTCTTATTGCAAGTTATGCATTACCCAAATGTTTGGTGTCATAATACTAAATATAGGGCTGGAGGTCTAGCAGTGTTATGGAAGGATGGATTTAAAATAGAACTCGTGCATTATACAGATCATATGGTCAACTTCATTCTTCATACTGGTCCTCTGAATCAACAATGGGTACTTACCTGTTTGTATAGCTCTTGTTATCATAAGGAAATAATTGATGATAGGGGCAAGCATATGGATTTACCGTGGATTATAATAGGGGATTTAAATTTTACCTTATCATATTCTGATAGGAAATCTTTCTCAACTCATAAGTACTCAGCTCCAACTATAATTCAGAATACTATCTCTACTTGTGGTCTTCAAGAGGTTCCCTTTGCCGGTCATCCATTTACATGGTCAAATCATCGGAAAAATACTCAGTTGGTTCAGGCCCGATTAGATAGAGCTTTAGCTTCCAATCTTTGGATGTCACTTTTCCCAAATGTCATTCTTAATCATCTTATCCCAGTAGGGTCCGACCATGCTCCCATTCCGGAGAAGAAAGAGCATCCATATCAACTAACCCTCATTATGCTAAGCTTTATAAGCCTTTTTGTTTGTATGAAACTTGGACCAAGCATGCGACGTTTAAGTCAATGATTCAGCAAGAATGGAATAGGAGTCAGGATGGGTATCCAGATCTCACATTTGATCAAAAGCTTACTCAGGTTCGAAAAGGCATTCAAAGATGGAAGAATGTACATTTTGGGGATATTGATACTCGAATTCTAGAAACTCAGCACCAAATCAGCTTGGCTCAAAGTTCAACAGACACCACTTCAGATAGATTAACAGAGTTACATCAAACACTTAAACATTGGTACCAGGTTAAAAATGATATCAGTTATCAACAATCCAGAGATAAAGTTCTTCACAATCAAGACAGAAATACAAATTTTTTTCATGCCAAGGCCAATTACAGACGGGGAAGAAACCAGATTGATTCTATTAGAGATGAACATGGTAATTGGTATACAACAAGAGCTGAAATTCAAGATCCGATACTTCAGCATTTTAGTACAATTACCACTTCATGTCATCCACCACAAGAGTTGGACATTTATAAATTACTTACGCCGTGTATTTCTCAAGAAGACAATGAGGAGCTTACCAAAATACCAACAAGGGAGGAAATTTGTCAAGTTGTTTTCCAGGTCAGAGCTTGGGCTTCCCCGGTACCAGAAGGATTTCAGGCAGGTTTTTACCAAGTTTGTTTGGACGAAGTGGCAGATGATCTGGTAGCCATGGTGCAGCAATTTTTTAACTCAGGCAAGCTTCTGAAGCAACTTAACTACACATATCAAGTACTAGTTCCGAAGAAGCTATGTGTAGAAACGCTATCAGATTTTCGTCCTATCAGTTTGTGTAATATTGCATACAAGTTTATTTCTAAAACTCTGGCTAATCGGCTGAAGAAATTACTTGATAAGATTGTTTCTCCCTGGAAAGCAGCATTTGTTCCTGGCAGGAATATCCTTGATAACATCATCATTGCTCATGAAGTAGTTGCTTATATGAAAAGAACTAAAAGATTAAATGGTGCAATGGCTATTAAATTAGACATGGCGAAGGCTTTGATCGTATGGAATGGGGGTTTGTTATCAAAGTGATGCAAAGCTTAGGTTTTAATGAAAAATGGTGTCAGCTCATACACCAATGTATTAGCACGGCTTCAATTTCTCTCATTCTTAATGGATCCCCCACACCGTCTTTTAAACCAACACGAGGTCTTCGACAAGGTGATGCTTTATCGCCATATATTTTCATTATGTGTATGGAGGCTTTTAGTAGAATGCTGCAGGCGGCTGAAGTTTCGGGAGCAATAATACCACTTAAACCAGATCTTAAAGGTCCTAGTATTTCTCATCTGTTTTTTGCCGACGACTGCCTCTTATTCTCTTCCGCATCAGGAAATTCAGTTAACAATTTGCTTCAAATTATTCATCAGTTCTGTGCTGTGTCGGGGCAAATGGTTAATTTAAGCAAATCAAGCATACATTTCAGTCATCATATGAGTGAGTTAGATAAAGAAGATATTGAAGCTTTAGTCAAGATGAGGAGAATGCCACTGAAGGAAACATACTTGGGTATTCCTTTATTTGTTGGGCGTAATAAAAATGCTTGCTTTGAAGAAACATTGGATAAAATGGGATTTCGTCTCCAATCATGGCAGGGTAAGTTGGTCAACCAGGCGGGGAGAAGCACTCAAATCCAAGCGGTGGTAGGCTCTATGTACCAGTATCAAATGAGCTGTATGTATGTGCCAGATACATCCATCAAGAAAATGGAGGCTCTACAACGTAACAACTGGTGGAATAAACATAATAAAAGAGGTGGATTCTTCATTGGATGGAGGGACTTAAATCAGCCAAAACGTTGGGGTGGTCTAGGTTTTAAAAACTTGAGATGTTTCAATGAAGCATTGCTTACAAAATTAGCATGGAGATTGATACAAGAAAAGGAGGCTAAATGGGTTCAACTATTAGAGGCACGATATTTCAGGAATTCTGATCCTTTGTATGGGAAAATAACGAAACATGGCACTTGGATATGGAATGGAATTCAACGAGGGTTGCAGTGGATTAAAAGATTTCATATATGGGAGATAGGAGATGGTTCAAAAATTCCTTTACAGGGTCAATGGTTTGGATCAGTTAATCAAAGGAATTATCAACATCAAGTATTTAATGTTCCTAATGCTCATGCAACTGTAGATGGTTATATTGACCATACAAACCGCACATGGAGGTTGGACAAGTTACAACAAGTTTTTTCTGATGAGCAACTTCAGCAAATTGCAACCATTAGTATCCCTCAACAGCCAGCCACTGACAAACTTCGTTGGTCGCTTACGAGAAATGGCCAGTTTACAGTTAACTCACCTTATATGGCAATTTTGGGTCAGCAGATTAAACAAGTGGTTCCAAAACAACAGCAGCAGATGTGGTTACTGATTTGGCACTTAGGGGTACCGTATAAGTGTCAGATGTTCATATGGAAGTTGGTGAAAGACATATTAGCTGTTGCAGCAAGATTTCAAAAGATGACTGATCCTGCAAATCTTAATTGTGTAATGTGTATGTCTCATATTGAAACATCAACACATCTGCTTCTCCAGTGCCCTTACGCTGAAGCTGTTTGGTCAGGTGTTTCCCAAGAAATTTTTCACAATGCTACTGCATATGGAGACATTAGAAGCTGGATACAAGCATGGATAGATCCTATCTCTTTGGTATCCAAATCAAGAAGTGATCTTATGAATCTGGCTGTGATAACCTTATGGTTCATTTGGAAAAGCAGATGCTTACAATTATTTGAGAGCAAACGTCAGCCTCCAGGGGTTCTTATTCAACAGATTTTCTCCTTTTGCTATGCTCATAACATTTGTATTCATCCTAAGTCTAGTAACTTGCACAGTAATAGAGCTGAATTAGGAAATGTTATTAATACTTATTGGAGGCCACCTCAATATCCATGGTTGAAAGTCAATTTTGATGTATCCATACTTCCAGGTACTAACCTTGCTGGATTTTCTCTTGTGGTTCGAAATCATGTAGGCGAATTCGTGGAAGCCCTGGCCTGGACAAGAACAGTCAGAGATGTAGATCAGGTTGAAGTTTTGGCTTTGTAAAAGGTGTTAACATGGATTCGAAGTAATGGTTTCAAGCATGTAGAAGTGGAAGGGGATAACAAGAAATTTATGTAAGCTGTACAACAGCATAAAAGTGTCAATATACGATGGGAGGATCAGCATCTTCTATCTGAATGTATTAGTTTCTATAAGGAGTCTTCTTACATAAAAGTTGGGTTTGTTAATAGAGTATGCAATGGGGTAGCTGATGCGTTAGCTAAGTATGCCCGTTCTAAGAGCAAGTCTTATGGTGGAATCCAAGCTATTCCAAGTGTGGAAAATCCATGGAATGTCAAGTCTAATGGCTTCCAAGTTGGGGTCTTCCACAGAAAATCCAAGCAACCTTCCATGGTTTCGTGGAAGGGTTCGTGGAATCCATAGAAACGCCATTAAGAATAGCGCTAAACGCCAATAAGAATAGCGCTAAAAAAACGCCATTAAGATCTGCGTTTTTTTTTATCCGTAGATTTGAAACGAGTTGTTGAAATCTAATGGCTGAGAAAAAAACGCCATTGTTAATGGCGTTTTTTTAGCGCAATTAAGAATTGCGTTCTTTATTCCACCATTACACTTGCGCTTCCATCCACACTTCCAAGTCTTTGAGGTGGCGTGGAATATGGAAGATGGATGGATTCCACCATAAGACTTGCTCTAATAAGTGTAATCAGAGTTGGGTGTTGGATCCTCCAAATGTTATACTTAATCATCTGATTAAGGATAAATTTAGTGAAGATCAATGTCAGGCTACTTCTGATAACTCAGTCTGATAAAATTATATCTTGTGTATTAGCTGTGCTGGCTGTGTGATGGGGTTCTTGTGTTTTGTGAGGTTATTTGTCTAGTTCAGCACTTATAATTATGTTTGAGTTTAATAAAAAATCTCTTTCTTCAAAAAAAAAAAAAAATTCATTGTATTGGCTATTATAGTACAAGTTTGACATCCTAACTGCAAGGGAATTCTATATATGCACAAACAAGGCTGACTCGACCAAAACAATCCTATTGAATCTAGCAAACAAAAAGCATGATGGCTCCCTTAGATTGTTTCTAGACCAACTTTTATTCTTCTAAAAGGAAATTCGTTACAATTTCAGCAAACCTATCTGAAATCAATCTGAATTAAAGTAAGTTAAATAGAGACAGGAGAAGCTCTATGGAGCTTGAACACCCCCGCCTCACCGACAACATTTCCCTGGGCTACAACGCGGCTCGGTCAACTTACAGTAATCATCATGAACTTCGAGTTAGGCTTAATAGAGCAACCAATATGTATTTTCAACGACTTTCCTATTAAGATCGTTACCCTATTGGTCTCGTTCTAGTCAAAATTTAAAGGATTAGATTCGCGTAGGTTACGTGTTCCTAAGGCGGGCAAGAAGGAATCGGTGATGAAATCCGAGTCCTTATCTTAATTTGGCCAGGCTTTGCCATTTACTAGAAATTAAAACCGTATTCACACCTCAACATATATGCATTACAAAATCATCTAGTAAACCCGCTGACAGGGGATACACGTGTGTTTAGAATTCTTACTTATCGTTCCAGATGGGGGACGAACCGTTGAAGTCGACTTGGGCCACCAAATCCTATGTCAATGTACGAACCCGAGGGGCCGAGACAGTATCGTAACTGTCATCCTTCCCTGCGCAGTTTATATTTAAACTAATCCTTCCTTAGGGTTTTAAAAATAAAGTCCAATGTCCAAAATTAAAGTTCAAAAGTGTCCAAAAATAAAACTGGTAATAAAGTTTCTAAAAATAAAAAGAAATAAAATCTAAAAAATAAAAATCCAATAAAAACAACTATATAAGAAAATCTACTTCTTCACTCCTTTTGGGTTTGTTTTTTCTTTCTTTGTTTGGATTTACTTTTCTTTTCAGCACTTTTTCTTTTTTTCTTTAGCTCAGCTCCAAGTCTGAAAGCAAACAGAAAATACCAATAATAAAAATAAAACCTAAAACCAAATCTAAAAATAAGTCCGCATCGGCGACGCCAAAAATTGATAAATTATTAAAGTGGTATTAAAAGTATCGTTCACTCGGACTTATTAAGATTGATTTTAGATTTAAATTGTAATATTAAAACTAGAAAACTTGAACAAAGATTATGGAGAGAACTGAGACTATGGATTCCACCTTTGACCAATTTTTAAGTGATTCAGTTAACAACAATATTTATGCAATTCGTACGTTAAAAGTGATTCTAAAATATTGCCCACATTATATTTTCAAAACAGAAGATGTAAATCGCAACTATGAAGCATCAAAAGTCCTGGACTAAGTATGCACCATCAAGAAAAATCACAACTACTTAAAAAAATCATAAATCCAATTTTAATACAATGCAAACAATTATAAAAGAAATTGCAAAAAAAAAATATTAAATAAAATATACCACTTTTGGAGTAACAATTAGAGAAGGAGAATAACTTCTTATTGATAAAGAGGCATTAGATATTACATACATACAATGTTCTTTATATATAGGAAAGGGAAAACCTAGTCATCTAATGGACCGCACATCCATGGGCCATAGGCCCTATAACACTCCCCCTTGTGTGGTTCAATAACAAAGCTTTATACATAGTGCTTCACATATAGTGCTTTGAATGTAGTTCTTCAAATGTCGTTCTCTCCTTGATGACTTATGCCGAAATCAATTGCCTAATTAAAACTTTGACAAGGAAAAACCCAGTGGGACAAAACCTTGGTACATCTCTTCACATGCAGTACTTCACATGCATGTTGTATGATCTTCAAGGACCGACTAGTCTAAGTTAATTTCCTCGTTAAAACTTCGCCAGGAAAACCCAGAATGACAAAACCTGAACTAAAGAAAATGAGTACAATATTAAGCAAACTTAGAACATAGTTGGACATGAATATGTTGCCTCATTAAAACCTTGACAAGGAAAAACCCAGTGGTACAAAACATTAATGAAGGGAAAAGAGTACAACGTGATAGATGCAAGTAAAGGTGATCTGTTACAGATGATCACTTTGCTCTGTTGATGTGTACTAGTTGCTTCACAACTCTTAAGGTAGAAAATCCTTGTGAAGACAATAGCCTTAGCTGGGAAATTACATTCCCGGTGTTTGTTGTTGTCTCATTAAAAACCGTGCCGAGTAACAAAAACCTGTGAAAAAAGCAACCACGGTGAAGGAAAATAGTGCAACACGCCATTAGATGCTCCCCCTGATGTCAGACAATTTTCATTAGTCTAATGCAGTCAAAAGGAGTTTATCACACTTTACTTTGGTGACTTGAATGTTTATAAGACCATGTTGTTGATTCTGGAAGTTACGTTGCTTAATATACTATCACGTTTCATTTCTTTGATTCATATATTTTCAGTAATATCAACACGATCTTTATGTCTTCAACGTTCAACATACTTGATGTTTTTAGTGTTGTCTCGCTAAAAACCTTGTCGAGTAACAAAACCCTTTGGGAAAAACTATTCTCGATCGAAGGGAAAAAGAGTACAACACATCTTCAATTTCGAAGTAAAACATGTCGACATCATATCCTTGGATCCTCCCCCTGATGTCGGCATCCCCCCCTGATTACTTTCAGAGTTGTTCCAGACAGTTCCTTTAGTCATGTACTTTTCGAAACTGAATATCGGTAATGACTTAGAAAATAGTCTACCATATCTCCCCCTGATTACTTTCGTTGAAGAAGAGATTATTGTTCCTTCATAATCAATAACCTTTGGATTGCAGTTCCTTTAACATCCCTTTTTATGTCTTTGCAGGGATAAAACAAACTCATGTCATTGGTTACTTTTAAGTACATGATTACATTCATTGTACCATTCCAATGACGTTGCGTTGGCGCTGAGCTATATCTAGCTAACAAGTTCCCTGGGGATGTAAAATTTAATCGAGCATATTACTATACTAAGTACAACAATGCGTATATTGTACTTAGATATGGGAATTTCATACCCAACACATCTTCGCCATCTTTATTTAGACGAAATAGTCACTTATTTACATTTGAACCTCGACTAATCATGGGAGTGCTATTAGGATGCATGTCTTTATTAAATTTCCTGACAAATTTAGACATATGCAAACTGGTGGAATAATATACCACAATCTCAGTATTCAGTCGAGCTTTCCCCAGATTTTTCATCTCAAATTCGGATTTCAAATAGCTTTTAAGGTACCTTATTACATCAATAGTACCCATCATGTATGTACCGTCGACATAGATAGCTACAATTCCAAATTAGGAACTTTCTTGCGAATACGCAAGAAAAAATAACTTACTTGTCTATTCCCTCCAAATCAAATAGCCACTTAGACGGGTATATCACATCCGCCTGATTGCTTATATCTATAAGTGAGCGTTCTATCTAACTGTAAATGCACTATGTGGTTTAGAGTCACTTGATTTGGGTAACAAAAGGCTATCAAGTACTTTTGTAAATATCTTCTATCTCTTGATTCTTTCAGAGATACGTAACAACCACATACATATGCTTCATTTCAAGTCCTTTTGAAATTACCAAGCTAACTGAGTAGCGGAACACTATGAAGTTCATTACAAGAGAACAATTCCACGGCTTTGTGAGAAACCTCGCGCCACAAGGCGAGTCTTTATACGTTAAGACTGCTTTCTTCTCATTATGCTTTGTGACAAATTAATCATGTATGTCCAATAGGCTTTACCCTTGGTTGGTTAGCACTACCACACCAAATACCTGTATATTTGTCAAAGAATCAAGTTCTACCTGGATTGTATAGGCCAAATATGCTCTTCGTTGACATTAAGCAACAAGGAGCTTGGTTCGATCCCATCTTGCTTTATTTCCTTAAGAAAGTGTATATCAAATTAATCATCAATATGCTCGCATGATCTTTCCATTGACTCGTGCACATTCTCATAATCCTTTAGGATTTCATTGTTCTCTGGAATCATCAAACTTCGGAGCGTCCTCCAGTATTGATTCATGGACATAGTCAGAGACAATCAAATGAGATGATTTCATTAATGATACAAATTAGGTTGTGCCTTACTCATATACTTCCTTTCTAGGTGAGTATTGATCAAACCTGGTGGTCTCTCCATCTTCCTTTATGGAGTCACGACCTTAACTACACTTCCATCAAGTGTAGTTACAACACCTTAGTCTATGGTGTACCCCATGCTGAGGATTTCTAACCTTGTAGGAACATTTGCAGCTGGTAAGTGTGATCTTGTCACGTTTTCGATATCAGGGCACTTTCTGAAATCGATTATTCTTTGTCACTTCACATTTACATTTGTGGAGTACAAGAATCAATATGAGACACAGTGGGAACACACCACGATAATTCTTGTCGTTCCCTTAGAAAATACTTTTTCTTATCTCCCCCTAACGACGGGAAGACTGTCTCATTAAAATGACAAACCGTAAATCTAGCGGTAAGAGATCTCCTGCCAAAGGTTTTAAAATGCGGATAATTGTTGGGAGTAAATATCCAACATAACTACTTAATCGTTTTCGTGACCCATCATAATACGATGTGGACTCGTAATGGAACATATATAGTGCAACCAAAAATGCTTAAGAATATGAATGTCAGGCTTATATCCAGTTACCAACTGGTACACATAAAAGGCTGACTAATAGTGGGTTCTAAAACGAATTAAGTAAAGATGCGTTAATATTGCATATTCCCCAAGTAGTTAAAGGTAGGTTTGTACGCATAACCATGCCTTAGGCACCATCTGTAACCTTTGATGATAGCCTTTGCGAGACCATGGGGTACAGGATGCTCTGCACTGATCCTATTAAACATGCAATAACCATCAAGTCCTTTTGATGTATACTCGCTAGCATTTATAAGGGGTGGTGATCCCTTACATGTAAAATATGTGCTAGTAGTTTTCCAAACGCAAATTTCTTGGGAACTATAACTAGTCCTAAATGTCAAAACATTCACCAGAGCCATAAGTCACTTAAATGGTCCGCATTCTGCATGAATATTTTTCTAAATTTCACCTCGTTTTCTTTGTAATATGGATTGGTTACCATTTGCATCTTAGGATGGTCTCAATCCTGTTTTACTGAAGACGTTGTGAAATAAGTCATATGCTTTCTTACTTAAAAGAAATAGGGGGGGGGTTATGCATTTATTACTTTAGAAAACACTTATTAAGAGATATGCCGTCATTTCGCATTTTGTCAATCCTCTCCCGTTTTTTTTCACTCAAATAAAGTGATGTTCGTATGAGTCCTTTCAAACCGATCATCATGTCACAACCAAAGTGTCTTTATGGTTATGCCCAAAGCCTGTATGAGTCAATTCTCAACATTTTATCGTCGGAGTCAATATGGAATCAATATTCCAAATACTATAGTGATTTACATTTCACTAGATTGACTCATTAGTTTCTCTAAAACATATTTCCTTCAAAATATATTAGCTATAAAAGATGCAATCAATTACATTCTCATCATTGTGAGGTTCCACATGATATCCATTTGCATGTATTACTTTGGAATTTAACAAGGTGTGATTATCTCTCGGTACATGTAGAGATTTTGTGACGTCTTTGTTCTATCATGAAATTTTTTTTTGAGCAGTGCTGTGCTCGATGATCCAATCCTCGTAGTCACATTATAAGGAAATATTTCAACAACTAGTTTAAATTCCTTAAGCTGGTGGGAGGGAAACCACTATATGTTCGACATTGAGTCTTGAGATATTAAATAAGTGGTCTGGCCTTATTAGTAACAAAAGTGAGATTCAACTCAAGTACTTTAGAGTGAATATATGTTACGTTTTAGGGGGGATGATATATTTTTCATCCAGATATATCTCAAGTGTTTTAGATAATTTATGTCTCGTGGGAATAATGTACTTTTCATTCCATAAGCACAGACATTGGATCTAGTTCAAATAAATAGTCAATTGGCCAGACAAAATTCTTCTTGTCATTAAAATTGATGTCTAAAGTATGACCTTCTCATATAAATTGGTTGCTACTATTGTACCCGCATTGCATTGCTTGTACCAATACCAGTAAGAAGATTTATTCCCAACTCTTTGGTGAGAGCTAGAATTACATCTTAGCTTCATCCCATGTTCAGTTGATACCTGTACTTTGGTGTCATTACTACCGGGAAAAAAAATATACATATTTGGCTTGTGATATATATGTCCCTTTTCACATGCTTTACTTGTTTCAGTACGTCTAGACCTCATTATGCCGGGGTTCTTTATATTTCCAATTTTTCTACAATTAGCTTAATTTGAGAAATTTCTTCATCTCAACGGGTCAAGAGAATCTCATTTTGAATGTCAAACATTTACTTTAGGTTGAGTAGATTACTAAAGATAGTGAATCTCTTGTTGATACTGTAATATATATTGGTTCATTAGTTTATGGATGTTTATGGATGAAGTAGAAAAAATGGAAGAGGGGAAAAAATCTGACTCATATCACTTTTTGTGAGTTCTTCCACAAAAATTGGGATGCATGTGTTTAGAAACACAAGGGCATATGTAGCTCCACCTTTTAGACAGTGCGTTGTAATTGGCATAAAGTTGTATGAAGGAATATATTCTATTTTCTTTTTCAAAGAAATGATTTCCACCTCAAATGCACAATAATGATGCTCAGGTACTTCTGAGTCCAAAATGTCATTTTTGAGTCGAGTTGGGTCCAACTGGAAAAAACCTTACTAAAAAAAAATCATCACCCGGTTAACAGGCAAATTACGATGATCCAGTTAGTAGTGCTAACTCGTTAAGGTCATAACGTGCTCAAGGCCCATGGAGAGTTACATGCCCATTTAAAAAGGCAATAGTGCAGTTTAATGTTTTGGTTTCACGGGAATTGAAACAAACAATTAAATGACATCATTTTTAAATAAGTGTGATATTTATACGAAATAATTATAATTATTATTCTAATTGTATATGTGCATGAATGTATTTGTGGAAACTAAATAGTTATCTCTATATTGACTTTGCATGAATGCATGAATATATTTTAATTATTATATTTGCATGTGCATGAATGTATTTGTGAAAACTACATAGTTATCTCTGTATTTGACTTTTCATGGATGCATGAATATATTTTAATTATTATTATTTTAATTGTATTTGGGGGTCGAGATCCTCTGTGCCCAAACTAATATGTGCCCTCTGTGCCAGTCAATAACATTATGACATTTGTGTTACCATATTAAGATTTATTAACTACGAGTATTCTTCCATATTTCACAAGTATCAAATAAGGACAGAATGAAAGCCCATTTCTTCCCTTACCATGGAGAAGGAACGTCGAGAACTTCAGTTTGATCTTAATTCATCATCATTAAGGCGCCATGGTCAATAAATCATCCTTATTTTTATGGGTGATTTGAGATTAAAAATAATTACCGCATCCGTTTGGAAGAAATCATTATCCAAATCATATTCTGAATCTATGTGTGTTTTTTTTTTTTTTTGGTAAGTCCAAAATTGTATTGAAGAATAGCGAATATTTACAGAAGTTTACAAGAAAATATTTTAATTGTATTTGCATGTGCATGAATGTATTTGTGGAAACTAAATAGTTATCTTTATATTTGACTTTGCATGAATGCATGAAAATATTTTATTAATCTTATTTATGAGTGGAAGATAATTATGGATATTATATATTAATTAACATTAATTAATTAATTTGTTTTTTTTTCATTTTTAATTAACTATATTATTATTAAAAATCTTTTAATTAACATATATATTATTAATTAACATTAATTCATTAATTAGTTCAAATTGTATATTAATTAACATTAATTTATTTTTGTGAGAAACTAAATAGTCTAGCTAAAAAGATAAACGTTTCATTATAATATCCATCAAATAATGCAATTATCCAACCATGTACAACAAATAAGCATGTCACAATCAAAGATTTTTTTTTTCTTATTTTTTTTTAAGAGGAAGGAAAAACGTAATATATAGACATGCAAATCATCACAAGACTAATAAAACAGATAAAATGGATTTATGGTAAATCATTGAAATAAAATATGGGTAAATTAATCAGGCTTTACATCAGAGATTCATAATGGAACATGAAAAAAATCACTGGTACACAATCATATTATTTTTATTTTATTTATTCATATAAATAAATAGTACACGATCATATTCAATCAAAGATGTTAATCAAATCAAACAAAATCAGTAGGTATTGTGCAAGCATACACGCCATGTGATGAATCAAGCGGGGACAAGGATGAATATTTGATATATGGTTCATGGGGTATTAAACAATACATCATCAATCAAGCATATTGCATATGTATCAATCAAACACAAACTATGCATACCATATAAATCCTATTCATTCGTTGTATGGTATGTATATATAAGAGAGAAAAAACAGAAAAAGTTCAGGTATACCTTTTGCAGTAAGCAAACAAAATGAACAAATATGGGATTTGCGAGATCAAACTTGAGTTGATGATTACCACAAGAAAAATATAAAAAAAATGTATTAGTAATCACAGTACCATCGGATTGGATCGATGTATATAAAAATTCACAACTATATTTGATATGCTAAAATCAAAATCATATCAAAAATCAGGGACAAAAAAAAATATGTATAGGAGAAAGTAGATCAAACTTAGCTGATTTGATTCCAGTGAAAAAACAAAAATAATCATCTGATCCAATCTAGCTCTGCGGTATAGCTTCGTGCATGATAACGTTTTGGAGTAACAATTAGAGAAGGAGAAGAACTTCTTATTGATAAAGAGGCATCAAATATTACATACATACAATGTTCTATATATAGGAAAGGGAAAACCTAGTCATCTAATAGACCGCACATCCATGGGCCATAGGCCCTATAACAACCACTTTATTATTAAAACCAATATTCCGTATATATTCATTTCTCCCAAGAATGTAGTGTCCGGTACAAACAACATTAACCAGGTCAACTAAGTTAAGTGGCTACTGCTTGTAAATCCAAAGGCCCACTATGCTTCTTTTCACTTGGTCAAAATTACAAATCAGGCCTACTAGCTTGATTATGTTGATTTACCGGTGACTAGTCGATTGGTGTTGGATTCCATAATCCATATCTTAAGATATCCAGGATAGCACTTAAGGTCCATTTTGATCCATTTTAGGGGCGAAGTTCCGCATTTTATTTCTTCGAACTTTATTATCAAAATTATGCAAAATTAAAGAAAATTATTAAATACAAGTCCAGTAAGCCCTCACAATTGCGCAGGGCTAGTTTATTAATATGATTTCAACAATATATCTCAATATAGCCAGCAAAGTGTTGAGGAGAGTGTTTACCTGAAAACCAAACATGAATTGATCAGGGCTTGCGTTTGGGAAGAACTCATAAATGAAGCTAGTTTAGGTACGATGCAAATCAATTCTTGCATTCTTGTTCACCTTGATTTGAACTTTATGATTTTCTCTTAAGTCTTAATGGATACTTCTTTTACATATGCAAATACTGTTCTCCTAACCACAGTCTACAATTTGTTGGTTTTAGCGATTCTTGCATCTTCATTTCTTTATTGTGGGGACCATGATCTGAAGAAAAAAAGTACAAATAAATAATTGATTCGGAAAAAGATATGTACGTGCATTAGTGTTCCTAATCAAAATGAAAGAGAGTTAGACAACTAAAATCTGGTTTTCTCATGTATATATATAAATGTATTCAAAACATCAGTTGCACTTATATCCCTAGAGATACTTTTGAAATTACTCATGTATATATTTTGTAGATACTCTCTTAGCGAAAATGTATCAAGAATGTGGTCTGCACATGACTCTCTTGTCTATATATTACCTTTCATTCATGATGAGTAATGACTTGCTTTACCTGAAGTCCCAAGAAATAAAATAGTTTCCTTGAAAAAAAAAGTACAATTAACAATCAAGCAATACCTGAAGTCCCAAGAGAACGAATACTTCATCAGTTTAAAAGATTAGTGGCATTCTAAAAATTCAAACAAATATATGCAAGATATAGGATTTTATACACCAATGGGACGAAACAAACCGAATTGTTAAGTATAGAATCCAATAAATAATTAAACGTTTCTTAATTCAGTCCCTATATAACAACCATTTGGATTCGCACGACTTGTTCTTCTGTAAATTTGGTAAACTTGTTCAAAATAATCTAAGTCCAAATAAAATAACAAAAGCACGTATCTGTTGAATCACTAATGCAAAATGAGGATACTCAATTTAAAATGAAGAAGCAAGATAAAACCCGAACATAGATGATTATGTTTCAGAAAGATTCCTTACGGATGGCATGAAGAGGGACACCTTCATATTTGTGTCAACTGCCATATTTCTTTATCTTTGGTTGCTAGAAATCAATCAACAGGAATCGAACTTTCATATGTTTAAGATAATTTACTTGAAAAGAAGACAAAAATATTGCCATTTTATTTCGATTCTCGTGTGAAAATTTTGAAAACTTGTGGGAATTAACATGAAAAAATGAAAAGTTGTCTACGGTCTTCTCTCCCATATTATTTCCTAACAGAAACACCACCGAATTTCAACGTGCTTTGTACATATGAAGAGGTCGCTTTGGATATGAGGCTTATATTGTGAAAGGATGCATCCCTTCATGAAGATAAATGCACCATCCTAGATGTGTCTTTCCGTAAGAGATAGCATATCTTTTGAAAACTAAAAATACGAATTGACATGTCCGTTGGGAATAATTTTGTTGTATGACATGGCACTAATTGTCGGATGACGTTTAAATAGCTTATGACGTGGCTGCACCAAAAATGAGATTGAATCTGGTGTCGACAAATCAGCCAAAAGATTTTTCTTTATATAAAGAAGTATTGATATACAAATTAAAGAACTAGTAAACGTAATTTGAGTGGTAAATATGTAAGAATTAACCACTCATCACACCCCCAAACCTATTCCTCGAGCAAAAATAAAAGGAAAAACTAATCTAAAAATGAAATAAAAAATCAAAACTCACTTTCGCAGGCATCTCGATTGCAATTAGCGTGTGCCATAAGCCTTTAAACCCATATGTGGCCCTAGTGGCCGAGTTATAGTCTCTGAAGGGTTTACAAGAAATATACCCACAAAACCTTTACTCCAAACCCTACCTACCAATACAGATCCTTGGAATGGCACTAAAGAATCTCCTTGGTGGGCATACTCTCATTGACTACAGAAGGAAGTACCCTGATGCGAGTGACAGAGCTCTACTCAGATAGTCGCATCCATATTCAGAATCAAACAAATCACATGGATAAATTAAGAAGATGGATATAGAGAAAAACATAGATGGTTTACGATGTTGACTAAGGTGAACGGTGTTTCCCATATTTGTCTAAAGGCCACTGCCAGGATGAACCTATCCTAATGGACTGAGATACATGTTTGACTAATATCAATACAACTGGCATATACAAGGGAACCAATGGTCTATAATCCTAATTATAGATCAACTCAACTAGCATATACAAGGGTACTAGTGCTCGATTTTATTGAATTTATTCTGGTTGGTGTGATGGTCTGGTCTAATTTTTTTTTTCATGGGAACTCAATCACTCTATTTCACCATAGCAGTGGTAACAATGTGATGTGTGTGCCCCACCAAATCACTTAGATAAATATATTTAAAAAATAAAAGAAAAGTAAAAGGTAAAAAAGGACTCAACGAGATATGGAGAAACTACCATGTTATTTATAACACCTGAGCTATGTGCTTTTATGAATAGACTCTATTTTTGGGCTCCTCAACTCCTACAACCAAGATGCTTCCATCCACTTAGATTGGTTAGTGTTATCCATGATTGGCACAAATTTCTAGGCTTTGGAGTTCTAAATGCAACTAAAAGTTTCTCCCATACCCCCACACTTAAATCTAACATTGTCCTCAACGTTCTAAAGATGAAATTAAAAGCATAAACAAGGAGAAACTGTTACCACTTGAAGGAAAGGAAAAAGGAAGAATATTATCGTGTCGCAAGAACATAGTTACCTCCCAAGAAGTGCTAAGTTTAAAGTCTTCAGCCAGACATTAGAAGAGATTATTCACCTCGTAGAATCATATAGCAGTAGCCGGAATAACTGCGGGTCATCTGGATCGAAAAGTGCTAACCACAAGAAAAGGAAACTGCAACATGCCAAGAAGATACCGAACATACCCTTATCTAGCTTTTTGTTTAAGACAACTACATCTAGTTGTGGTTCAGGTTCACGCTCTATAAAAGGGTCTAGATAAATGTTTTCAAGGGTCGAATGTCCTCAAAGGTAAGGTCCTAAAGGTCAGGTTGAAGAGTCTGGAAATACTTAACTAAGAACTAAGAAGCACATAACAATAACCTGAATAATTGGGGATCCTCAAGGTCATTCAGAGTTGAATGACACAGTTGACCACAGTAGTGGTCATTCTTAAGCAAATGTGTTGACCCTAATCTCCTAAAGTAATTAGGTTTGGTCTCAAAACTTAATAACTGACACATCTGAAACTCATAAGTTCCCACAATTGGAAGAAAATTTTCTGGTGGGAAAACAATTTCAATCTTGGTATCATAGCATGGGTTAACCACATCAACCAGGGATGGGTTTCTAACAATTGAACTTCTTTTTGAACATAACTAGGTTCAGGAAAACATGTATGAAGATAATCTTTTAAACTGGTTGAGGCACATATATCAAGTCCCAAGTGAGGGATCTTTCTAAGAGTTAAAGCACATGGACAATGATAATTACCCCCAACCTTAGAGTTTCCAGTGTGTCTGGAAAGACTAGTCATGACTTCCCTAATTTCGAGGTCATCAGATTCCTGAAAATGGTTAATTGATTCTTCTAAGTTATAATGAGGTACATCCTCTACAAGTTCATCTTCTTTGACTAAGACTATTGTTTCTAAATCGCTAGACTCTCAAAAAGTCTTCTCAGAATAAACCCGTTCCTCTAAACCATCATTGGCTTTGTATTCAAAAGAAACTACATCTTTTAAAACAATGGTATCGCTAGTCAAATCCTCGTCCTTTTGAATAGGTGAATAATCGTTAAAATTATTTGGATTTGAAATAGAAATATTATCATTATAAAGCTCAATTGGAGTAACAATATCTTGATCACTATGCCTAAATACTTTAGACTTTTCATCAAGACTATCATCATCATAATGATCATTATAATAATTTGAAAACGGTTGAACCTCATGTAATGTAGTGTCTCTATTTCTAACCTCATAATCTTGATTAGGTGAATAATAATTATCCTCATTTTCATGGGTAATATTGGAAACATTGTGTTGGAAATTCATATTATTTCGAGAAATTCTTTCGTTCATCTCAGTTATCTACTTGAGGGTATTTTCTAAAGAAGGTTCACTCATTGTTGGAGTTCTTTCGTCCGTAACTACACCATCTAACTTAAGTGTCGACTCATCCCAGCTAACTTAAGTGTCGACTCAGCTAACTCCATGATGGAGAGGAATGGGAATAAAAGTATCAAAAGGATTACTTTTCAATAGTTTGATTGTATCCTCCAGAGACAAAGAACTAGTGTTATAATCTTCTTGCACGTATGACTGATGCGCGTGTGGATAGTAATTGGTCTCACCATGCTATGAACCTTAACCTTCGAAAGGTTGGCGTACCCAACCACTATTCACACTATGATCATAAAAAGAGTAATGTTCATATTGTTCTGTTGGATATTCATTGTATTGGCTATTATAATACCAGTTTGACATCCTAACTACAAGGGAATTATATATAAGCACAAACAAGGCTGACTCGACCAAAATAAGCCTATTGAATCTAGCAAACAAAAAGCATGATGGTGATCGGTTGTCAGCCGAGCAAATATAATTTCACTTTCTCACTCTACTAAATATAAATGAAGTACGTGGCAAGAAAGAGTTCGTTCCCACAGAGAGGCTTTTGTTGTTATAAAATTTCAGTTTCTTAGTAACCAAGGGGGGATTTTTGTTTTATCTAAGCAATAAAATAGAGCAAAGCAAATAAAATAATTTGAATAATCAATAAAGAGAAGATATTGGTCATGGGATAGTATCATTCACAAATAATTTTCATCAATGACTAGAATTGGTATTTTAATCTCTCATTTACTAAAAGTCCTAGGATACCTTGATCGCAAGAATATCCCGCTAATTCCCTGATTTCATCACAACCGCATTAAAAGATGTATATGTGAATTCTTCCTAGAAAGCAACCTAACGTGTAAAAGCACAATCAAGTTTAACTCCCTAAAAGCAATAAGTTCTATGGAATAAGACTAATCAAGGAAATCAAACGTGTAAAAGCACTAATTCGATTTAACCAAGGTTATGATTCATTTGTGACTAGTAGGATATATCACTACAAGCACTACCCACAATTATGCTACTTAGAATCAGGGATAAACAACTTTTTCGTATTGAAAACCCTAATATAGCTTTAGAAATGAATGCAAACTGGATTGATTCCGGACTCAACCAAACAAACAATCAAATCATATGACAATATAAACCATAAATCATAAACAATAACTTATTGAGACAAAACTAATTCATAGATTCAAATAACATGTTGTGAAATCCACTTTATCCCATAACCAATAATATGTGTTTAGCTACTCATAGCTTTTGAGTTCATCATAATCATAATCAATAATAAAATAATGAAGAATATGAAAAACAAAATAATGAAAGCAAACCCTAGTGGAATCGCCGCTCTCCTCCAAAGCTCCAAGTAAAAAAATACGTCCTCTCAAAAGAATAAACTTTTCCTTTTTGTAACCTTCCAAAACTAGGTCTTCAAAGTCCAAGTGGTCCACCAAGCCCATATGCGAGAAAAACCCAAGTGAAAATATGTCCCAAAAGTAGTTGCCGGAAAACTGGTATTATGGCCGGAAATTGGCCGGAGAAAGTCATCTCAGGTGCCTGTAAAAGTCACCGGTCAAAACTGTTTGAACGGGTCCACTCAGGTCAACTCAAAAGTCAGACCGAGTTGAAGTGAGTCAGGTGGTCTAGTCAGACCTGAGTCAGAGTCTAACAAGCCTGACTGAGCTGAGTGGTCTTGGCCAAAGCCATTTACACTGCCTGAGTTGGTGTTGCGCCATGATGACCCTTAGCAGCAATAATGCACCACCAGTTTCATAAAAGTGCATAACTTAACCATTTGCAATTTCAGCTCTACACAACAATCTTCATTTCTTCTTCCATGTCTCAGTCTCTCAATTGCGAGTAATACCAACACACAACTGCATCATCAGTCCATTGCAGCTAACAGTCCAAATCCTTGTCAGCTTATTCTCCACCTAATCCATTTCTTCATAAGCAGCAACAACATCAACCAAGTCACCACCATAGTTCATTTTCAGCTCCAGACTGGGACTTCACATACAACCTTAGCATCAAACATAACTCCACACCACATACCCAATAACACCTGCTCTTATTGCTCCCATTTCAGCTGTAACATATCCATTGGAACAACACCACCATTCAACTTAATTGTGCCATTCCTGCAACACTGTTTCTCTTGCTCATTATCTCAACAACACAACCATTGGCTCCTCTTCCTTCTAAACCATCAGCACCAGACCAAAGCATATATACAGCTCATTCACGTCAGCCATTCTTGTACACAGAATTACATTCACTGCATCTGTACCTTCACCTGCAACATGAACCCAACAGACTCCATTCTTGCACTAGGTCCATCTCTGCTCAAACACATTCAATTCTGCAGAATTACAGCTTCATTCCTACAAGTTCCCTACACATTATGACCATGGTAGTAACAAAGCCACCTGCAATTTCATATCACATCCATTCTTTACTCTGGGTATTCACTTAAGCTTCAACTCCACAAACAGCCATGAATCACAGAATCCAGTAGATCCCTTTTGTTCTTCTCACAGCTTCAACACATATTCATTCCATTGCTTCAGCTGCACACATCTCAGTTACCACCAATGTTTCTGTAACAGCAAAACCACCATCAACAGATCCCTGTAATCCTTCTTCCACCGAACTGTAACCCAATGAGCATTTGAATCTCTCAATTACCAAACTCACAGAACACAACTCCTGCAATCTCTGTCTTGTCACAACTTATTCATCAAACATTTCTGCAACAACAACATCACAAGGTTGTTTCATGTTCACCTGCAATGGCTTGGCTTTTCTTCTTCCAATTCTGCCCAGCTTCAATTCTAACTAACAAATGCTTAGACATTGCCACAACAGCTCAGTATCAACAACAGTAACACAAGCTCCTATTTCAACCTGCAATCACCTGCAGCATCAGTTCACATCAAACCCTAACCTCCTCCATATTGCATTTCACTCGAATCAGCACCAGATTCCCTTTTAACTGAACCCCAGTACCAACATCCATCTTCATGTCTTTGCCATCATCCCCCTGAAACCATCCATGGCTCCACTGCAAACAAAATCATTTCCTCCATCTGCAACCCTAACTTCATTTGAATCTTCAAACCCCTTCAACAGAGACCGCCATCAAAACCACCTTCCATAAACATCACAACATCTTCTTCATATTCTTTGTACTGATTTCTTGGGTTCAAATTCGAACAAAACCCAAGATTTACTATAAACCCAATTCATTCACACAAACCCATCAGCTCATCGCCATCTTCTTTGGTTTCTCATTGCAATTCTGTCCGTCTCTATTCAACATCGATCTACATCATCCATCGTAGCTTCTTATCCTCTTTTCTCAATTTATAATCTTCAACCACACCCACAAAATTGGCACAGATTCGAGACCCATCTGCAGAAACCCATAAATCATCCAAGAACACGACACCATATTCAAAACCCATTTAATTTCTTCTAATCAAACCCTAATTTCTAAAACTCTAGATTTCAAACTCATCTTCAATTTCTAATTCGACTGATACCATCTACATAACTTCCTTCTCTGAGTAACATCATCATCTTCTTAGGAAACCTTTACAGCCACAGTTCTTCGATTCAAGTTCAACAGCAACATCCATCTGAATTTTCATTTCTTCTGCCAGTCGCCATTAGTTCATCTCTTCTCTGAATTTCAGAATTCGGGTACAGTGAAAGAAAAGAAGGCTAATAATAAGAGAAGTCATTACTCCTTTAATTTTTAGGTCTTGTGTTAGAATGGAAGTGGATATAGCCACCCAAGGGGTACCCAGAATAACTTAAGGCACCTCAAAAGTTAATATCAGCCACCAAAGAATGATAACTTCTTTTCTTCCATTATGCTTCCTAGCCCGCTCCAAGTATCGCTCGCCTATGAATTGATCTTTTTGTTCTTTACGCTCTAAATGGACGTTTTCTCCTTCTTTTGATCCAAATGACTCAATTGCACCTAATAACTCAAAACTAAACATAAGAGATGCAATTCACAAAGATAATAGCAAAGAAAGCATAAATACTAGATATAAAATTAGGTGTTTTAGACACCTATCAAATTCCCCCACACTTAGACTTTTCTAGTCCTCGAGCAAATGAAACAAAACTTATTCTAAAATATACATACAACTCTCGTGAGGGTTTACTAGAGATATACCCACAAAACCTACTTTTCCAACTTACTAGTTCTCCGAAATGATAGCATTCAACGCGCTAAGAAGACATAGAGATTCTGCACACTAGTCATAAGAAGTTAGACACATAAATGAACACAATCTCATCCTTAAAAGTTGAGAGAGAAATAACCATCCCTTATCGAAAGAAATTCGGGTTCGGAGTGATCGAAAGTCTCGACTCTGCCTCACAAGAAAGGGTTTTATGAAGTTGCTCTCAATAATAAATAACTTTTTATGGGTCACACATGTGTCCAGGTAGGAGTAAAGAGAGAATCCTGTGACACCTTGAATGGCAGGAAGGCAAAAGCTTTCCGAATTGTTTTGAAAACCCACATCTTTTATTCATTATGAAAACCTTTTTTTTTTTTCTGACGATCTCTAAGAAAGGAAATCAACCACTTAACGAAGGTGGGAATATGCTTACTTACCTCGTTATCCGTTCGGCATGCAGTTAGCACCACTCTCGCAGCATCCATAGAAACGTCTTCGGTCTTCAATCCATGTCTTCATCTTCATCTTCGGTCTTCAACTTGTGATGATAACTCTTGAACTTCGTAGAATCTTGACAATGTAACTTTTTCCTCTAATTCCTTGTTGCTTGAAACTTCATTATGAATTTTTTTCTTCCATTGGCTTTATTAAAAGAACAAAACTAAAAACGAACCAAAATATGATACAACAAATTTTTCTTGTCTCTCTTTTTTTTTTTTTTTTTTTTTTTCTTTCAATTTTTTTTTCTTGAGACAAGAGAAAATGAAATACAAATAAATAAATATAAATAAAGATAAAATAAAAATGCAAGTACAAAGGCCATGTTGTAAGTACTTTACCGCTCAATTCTTCACAACTTATATGTCTTGATATTATAAACTTCTCGAATTCTCATCTTGATAATCTTCACTCTTGTACAATAGTCTTCAACTTAAAAAAATTCTGCTCATTGTCTTGTTGCTTTACTTGAATCTGAGATCTGCTCATTTCTGTACCGTTGCTTGTAAACCTTGAACGTCAACTTTCCTTCGAATTTGTGATGCTCCTCTTGTTGATGATGATGGTGTTTCTATGGAAATGTTGGTGTAGAGAGAGATAAAGTGGATGGTGCTAACTGCGAACAAGATTACAAGTGGTATGTAAGTTAGCAATTCGATGTCACCATCATTATTGATAAAATAGCACTCAAGAGATCAAAATAATGCTTCTATTGGTGGGAGGTTGGGTAGCTCACCATTCTACCCGGAGTTTACGTACGGTGACACACACTCTAAAAGCACAAATTTAGACAGGTACAAAGAATTGAAGGTCAGTGCCTCTCATGATGTAACATGGGTAGTCTCCACTATAGGAAACCACTACTCTAATACTGAATTCAGTCTGCACCTTATTTGCCACTGGCATGGTTAAATCCAACTTTAACTCTCATACAATTAAGAAACCCCGATCATGTTCTCTGTCATCTCTAAGTTCAGTCACTCTTATGAGAATCTCGATGTAATCTTAGCGACATGTATACTATGTGACTCTAAACTAACCACAAGTTGGAGTTTTTTATTCACTAATTTACATAAAAGTTGAAAATTTCATGAAAAATTTACAATGCAAATGCTTAACCACTCCCCCACACTTAAACTTTACATTGTCCTCAATGTAAATTGAGTCATCCAAAGTAAGTCAAGGTGGGAAATCCTATATGATATGTGACAAGAAATCAGAAAAAATAAAAACAAGACAAGAAAAACTAAAAACAAAACAAGAAATAAATACAAGGCAAGAAATACTCATCCTTTGGGTTGCCTACCATTTAGCGCTTGGTTTAAAGTCGTCAGCTCGACTATCTCCTTGATTTCTATGACTCCTCCAGAGGGAGTACTTCCACAAAGTTAACTCCTTCCACCACTTCGGAAGTGAAATTCTCATAATATGGTTTCAACCGGTGCCCATTAACTTTAAGTTCTTTTCCTGTAGATATGCTGCGAATTTCCACTGCACCATGAGAAAACACATTAGTAACAATAAAAGGTCCGATCCACCGTGACCTTAATTTACCCGGAAATAAATGCAAGCGAGAATTAAACAAAATCACTTTTTGCCCAATGCAAAATTGTTTCCTAGAAATCATGTTATCATGAAATGATTTCGTCTTTTCCTTATAAATGCGTGAGCTTTCAAATGCATCATTGCGAAGCTCCTATAGCTCTTGGAGTTGTAACTTCCTTTGCTTTCCAGCCCCATCCATCTCCATATTGCATTGCTTAATAGCCCAAAACGCTTATGCTCAATCTCAACGGGTAAATGACAAGGTTTACCATACACAAGCCTAAAGGGAGACATCCCGATAGGTGTCTTGTATGCGGTTCTATAAGCCCACAAAGCATCATTAAGTCGCATGCTCCAATGTTTCCTTGTTGGGTTCACCGTCTTCTCTAGAATGGATTTCACCTCTCGGTTAGACACCTCGGCTTGTCCATTTGTTTGTGGATGGTAAGGTGTTGCAATCTTGTGATACACATTGTACTTCTTCAACAAGCTTTGTAAAATCTTGTTTTTGAAGTGAGAACCCCCATCACTAATTATGGCTCTTGGAATTCCAAACCTTGCAAAGATATTAGCTTGCACAAAATCTGAAACCACTTTAGAATCATTTGTTGGGGTGGCCTTAGCTTCCACCCATTTAGAGACATAGTCAACAACAAGTAAGATATAAAAATTCCCATTGGAGTTGACAAAAGGACCCATAAAATCAATACCCCATACATCAAAAACTTCAATAAATTGAATAAAAGTTTGTGGCATTTGATTTCGGGCACCTAGATTGCCTGTTCTTTGGCACCTATCACAAGTTGTACAAAATATGTATGCATCCTTAAACAAGATTGGCCAATAAAAACCGCTTTCAAGTACCTTGTGAGCGGTTCTCTTACTCCCAAAATTTCCTCCGCAAGCATAAGAGTGACAAAAGGACAAGATAGAATTAAATTCAGATTCGGGAACGCACCTTCTTATTACTTGGTCACTACAATGTTTCCATAAGTATGGATCATTCCATATGTATTGGTTTCCTAACTTCTTAAGTTTGTCCCTCTCAGCACGAGACAAGTTCTTTGGGATTTGTTTAGACACCAAGTAATTCACAATGTCAGCATACCATGGTTCTCCAAAGGCAATTGAGAATAGTTGCTCATCCGGGAAACTTTCACGCAATGGGATAGCTTCCTTGTCCATAACAAGACGGCTCAAGTGATCCGCAACGGTGTTCTCAATTCCTTTCTTGTCCTTGATTTCAATATCAAACTCTTGAAAGAGTAAAATCCATCGTATGAGCCTCGGTTTCGCTTCTTTCTTCATTAGCAAGTACCTAAGTGCTGCATGATCAGAAAAGACAACAACTTTTGTACCAATTAGATAAGAGCGAAACTTTTCCAAAGCAAAAACAATGGCTAACAACTCTTTTTCAGTGGTTGTGTAGTTTTTTTGGGCCTCATTTAACGTTCTAGAAGCATAATAAATAGCATGAGGTATCTTCCCCACACGTTGCCCAAGCACCGCACCAACCGCTTAGTCACTTGCATCACACATGAGCTCAAAAGGCTTGCTCCAATCCGGTGGTTTAATAATAGGGGATGAAATCAAAAGTTCTTTCAAACGATTAAATTTCGCCATACACTTTTCATCAAAGTTAAAAACCACATATTTTTTTTGCAATAAGTTACAAAGTGGTGATGCTATATTGGAAAAGTCCTTGATAAATCTACGATAAAAACCTGCATGACCAAGAAAAGAACGTATCTCCCTCACCGTAGTGGGAGGGGTTAAAGCACGAATAAGGTCTATCTTAGATTTATCAACTTCCAAGCCTTTAGAAGATATTATATGGCCTAAAACTATGCCATGAGTTACCATAAAATGGCACTTCTCTAACTCAAAGACAAGGTTTGTTTCAACACATCGTTCAAGGATTAGAGACAAGTTGTTCAAGCAAAGGTCAAATGAATCACCAAAGACACTAAAATCGTCCATGAACACTTCGATTATGTTTTCAACATATTCTGAGAAGATACTTACCATACACCTTTGAAAGCTAGCTGGAGCATTGCACAAGCCAAAAGGCATCCTTCTATAAGCAAAAGTACCGAAAGGACAAGTGAAAGTAGTTTTCTCTTGATCCTCCAGCGCTATCACAATTTGATTATAACCTGAATAGCCACCAAGGAAGCAATAATAAGAGTGTCCAGCTAAACGTTCAAGCATTTGATCAATAAAAGGCAGTGGAAAATGATCTTTCCTAGTGGTTGTAGTAGCAGGAAATCCCACACTACACCCCTTACAAGAATTCACACAATCAAGTCATTTTAAGATGAACAATTATATTCTTTATTCATTAAAACTCACAAATGCCACAAGATGGAAAGGAAATAAGCTAAAGAATTTACAATCGCTCTAAACTTTCTCTCTCTTAATAACTTGCCCAATACTTGAAAAAGATCTCCCTTCTCTTAAGCCTGTTCGGCTCTTTATATAGGACATTACATAGTGGTTGTGACTAAAATTTGTCCCTTTATTTTCGGATCTGACTTGCGACATTCTCGCGAGTGTACAAACGTTAAATCTCGCAACACTCCTAAATCTCGCTAGGTATTCACATCTTTCTCGTGTTCAAGCTGTCTTCATCCGTTGCGTCATTTATATTATCCATCTGCGACATCTTCGCAATGTGTCGTTTATGGATTTCGCAAGGGTCTTGGTGTTGCGATATTCTGATCCTACATCTTGCCTCTTCTCATGTCTTCTCTGCGAAGGGGAGAATGTCATGAGAACTAATACTTTCAAAATGCCACAGCTGTTCATTTTTTCATATTTTTCTGTATTGACATGATTCTGTACTTTTACACAGAATTTATTACACGTATCTCTTCCTCCATCCATTTCTTGACACGTCTTTTTCAACTGTTTTTTCTCAACCGTTCATGTCTACTCTTCACATTAAATGTGTTTGCCTTTTCGAGAAACCTTCTCTCTATATATACTTTCCTTACTCCTCTCTTCTTCTTTTTTACTTTCCTTCTTGTTTTTTCTGCAACTTTTCTTCAACATCTCTCTGTAACTTCCGTTTCTGCTACTGTAAATCTTTTCCTTTTCAATTCTTTTGATCTTCAATTTCTCTACATTCCCATACTTTGAAAATTCCTCCAATCGGTCGCAAATATGAAGTTGTTCTGGACAAAGTGCAAAAGGATTTCAAAGACAGAGGTTTCACGTTGTCCACCATTCCCGATCAAGAATCTAAATCCATTCTTTCTGCCAAACTGTTTTCTGATCATCATTGTGATGATTAGGAAATCATAATTTCGCTAGGTCAGATTCTCGCTGGTCTTCCCATTCCTCTCTATGACCCTAACCTTCCCTTATTTTATGAAGTTCTTGCTCATGCGAAATTCTCGCGAGCTATCTACCAACTATGCGGGGATTGTATCCGCTTAATGCTTGAGTTCGCCAATCGTGGTGCTGGTAAGGGATCTCTTTACCCAAAAGAAGTCAGAGATCCTAAATTTGTGGACTTAGAGATATTCGCCGAAAAATATACGGTGGAAAACTTCTTCGAAAACTATGAAGTAATAAACATGAAGAATGATAAAACTCGCTGTGGTGCTCGCTTGAAGAGAAAAGAGAACGTCGCCAACGATAAAATACTCATGCAAGATATCGAATGGCATTCTGGCAAGAACAATGTTCCTCGTCATTCTAAAGACGATAGATGGTGCGTCTTTCCGTTGGTTTTGAAAGGACCTTACATTTCAGGTTCACATGTGCTCCCTGCGAATCTCGCCAACTATCAACCTTGGTTTTTTAACTGGCCTGAGAAATCAAAAGAAGTATGCTTCTTAAATTTCGCTCAATTTGTAATCTTCACTCCTTTTTATACCTATTAATCTTGCGAAATTTCCAGATTATCAAGCTGAGGAAGAGTTACAAAAGAAATGCTAAGGCAAGTACCCCAGCAGCACTCCGTTCGATCACGGATGAAGTAAGAAATACTTTTCTTTATTATTTTTAACAATATTGTTGCCTCTGTTTCTTATATTCATTCATGTGCGAAGGTTGGTGCTGAAGTTGTTGGAGAAGAAGAAAATCCTAAGGTTGCGAAGACCAAAGGTAAAGGTAAAGGTTCTCTTCGCAGAGAGAAGTCTACTGCTCCACCTTCTAAGAAACGAAAGATTCATTCCCCTTCTCCTTCAAACCCTCAATCCAGCGAAAGCTCTGATGAAGATGATGATGTTGATATTCCTCTCGAAAAGGAGAATCCTCCAACTGAATCTTCTATGGCGCAACTGTCTAGCATCTTCTCTGACTCCGTGCAAGGAGTTGGAGATGATCGTCTTTCTAGTACGTGCGAAGCTCTCGCGAGTATCTGTGATGCTCCTTTACTAGAGGGTGATGATTCTCTTCATGTGGTCTCCAGATCAGTGACTCCCAGCTTCCTAAATGCACTTGGTGTCTTAGTATGTCTTTGTTTCCTTATTTCTTCATAATTTCAATTTTAAGTTATATCTTGATAATTTTTTGGCTTTCCTTTATAGTCCGGGAGAGCTTCCTTTGTTGTTGCCTCAGATCTTGAGAAAAGGCGCAGTATTCTCGAAAAGAAGAATTTTTAATTTCGCAAGAAAAATGAAGAATTGGAGGCTAAAGCTACTGTTCTTCGCAAGAGAAATGAAGAATCCGAAACTGAAGTTGCTACTCTTTGCGAGAAAACCAAGCATTTAGTATTTGATTCTTCCACTCAGAAGAATAAGATTTCTAGTCTTCAGAGTGCCAACCAACAGCTTTATGGTATGAGACTTTTCTCTTTTCCTTTGTTTCCTTTGTTTTGTTCTCTCATTATCTTCCCTTATCTGACTTACCATCTTCGCAGACGTTTATAACCTTTCCGATGAAGCCATTCTTCTTCACTCATTCCCTGATCCTATGGATAACAATGCACTCCTTGATCACCTCAACGATTCTTTGAATAGTTTTTCAAATAACAAGATTAAATCTCTTCCTCTAAACGAACTTCAATCCAGATTTCGCCTCTTAGAAATTGATCATAGATCTAGTTTAGGCTTAGCCAACCAATTTAAACATCTATATCTTAGTTCTAAAGAGAAAATTAATACTTTAAGGAAGAAAGTCAGTGATCTCATAGATGACAAAGATCGCATTACTAGTCAAGGGGCTCAAGCATTAGCGAAATTCCAAAAACCCTTCTTGAAGTTAAAATTGAACGAGATGAATCCATCCGCGAAAATGCTATTCTTAGCGAAAGAGAGAATCAAATTCTCTCCCTTCTTCTCATAAACAATGACGATGAATTCGCTTGGGCTGCGAAGGTTCTAGATGATGCCAGAAATAATTTAGGTGTTAATGTTAGTCTTCAAGCTGAGCATACAGCCTTGATTAGGGATATGATTTCTGACAAAGAAGGTTGTTGATCATTTTTCTTTATTTAATTGTTTGTCTTTTAAGAAGTTGTCATTAAGTTGCTGATTCATTATCATATGATCGCAAAGGATGAAGAGAGATTTCGCAAAAGAATTGAAGAACTTGAATCTGAGAAGGAGCAGCTCGCAAAGGATCTTTCTTCTCGAAATGACAAGTATTCTAGATTGAAGAGGCAACTACAAATTACAGTTGCGAATTTCAAGAATGATGCTACTCTTTTTCGCAATCAGACTATTAAGACGGTCTACGATGACAATAGCATTCCTCATTCTTCATACCATTGCCTCCTTGATGAAATCCCTAAGAATGTGCCTTCTTTGGATATATCTGACAGCGAAGCTAGCGAAGAAGAGGAATCTGACGCAGATGAAGAAGTAGAAGGATCTGATGATGAAGAAAATGAAGAAGAATAATCAAACAAGAAATAATTCTGTTTTCTTCTTTGTCTTTTTGTAACATCTGTTCGTTCATTCTTTTAATCTTCTATTTTTGTAATCTTTTGCTGCGAGTTTCTTGGGTCTTCAGATACAAGCTCTACCTTTGTTGTTCCTTTCTGCACATGTTAAAAGAACAATTCTTTTTTGCAATACAGTTAATCAATATATTATCAACCTTTCATTTTATGAGCGCGTAAATCTATCATATGAAGACAAATAACATGTTTTTATTCTATACATTCCCATACTTGCCTCTGTTATTTGCATTCAAATGAGAGATTAAGCAAGTTACTTTCGAATAATGATATGTGTTCATGCCTCAATCTCGCAGCTGTTGGTGCTGAATTTTCGCAAGTAAGGAAACCTTGGTTTCTTCCAAGATTTCCTTTTTTCTTTTTCTCTTATGTGGTCTTATTTTTCCTTCCTAGTTAAAGGTCTTACTGTGCCACCACTTGTCATTGCGACAAAATCGCAGGACGTCTTTACACTTTCATGTAATGACCCATTGATCTTGCCTTATCATTTCTTTAGTATTGTTGCCTCTGCAGGATATTTTTGTTGCGACAATATGACAGGCCTAAAAATTCTTGCGAATATAAAGCCCCATGACATTGCCGTCTTGCGACGAAATCGCAGGACGTCCTTACATTTTCATGTACTGACCCATTGATCTCGTCTTATCTTTATCTTTTGTATTATTGCCTCTTCAGGATTGTCGCACAAATATGACAAGCCTAAATTTCCTTGCGGAAATAAAGCCTCATGACATTTGCGTCTTAAGACACTTATCAGCTCCCTAATGGAGGGTGCCGCCCTTATCATCTCCCTGGTTGCCCCTTCAAGGAGGCGTACTTCTGCCATACAAGTCTAGCTCCCCCCATCCGGTCTTAACAACAACCAGTTGTTTTCGGAGCCTCTTATCCCTTTTGCCTATAAGGCTTATGGTTACGAGACTGCACCCTAAGTGGAGTTTTCTTCGGGCCGAGTGCAACATATGCCGAGACTTGCCAAGAATGGCCGAGACACTTCAAATGCCCCAGGCACTCTTGGCTCAACCGTGTACCTTAGCGCCTTGGTCAAATGCTGGATCCTTAGAAGAGACCCTCGGTCGTCCAATCTAAGTCATAAGATTAGATTGAAAATCCAAAGTACCTCCCCTGGATGGGCTTTATTGACCCCAATTCTGCATGACTCAGGTTCCAGGGGCGATGTAACCTTTTCCCTGAGCCATGCAATAGGTACCCCCTTCTATGACGCACTTTAGGTCTTACATTTGCCTCTTGCGAAATTTTGATTTCGCGAACTAGGGTGTACGCCATAGTTGGTTCGCCTCTATCTGATTAATTTGTTGATTCTTCTGCTGTTGATGGTGGATTTTCGTTTAAGGTTAAATTCGTAAGTAACCAGAAAATCATGCGCTGACATCTTGTAAAAGATAAAGCCGTTTATAAGTGACGGATACTCCTCACTTAATTCCTCCGAGTTGGAGCATGCAAGAACAATCCCTTCTGTGAATTTCATATCGGCCTTGTATTTCCTGTACCCATTATCGGTGTGGCATGACGACCGAGTGTTACCTTACTGAGTAACACGAACCTCCAAGCACTATAATGAATCCATGTACGAAATACCCGTCTGGTGATTCTCGGTGTGTTATACTAGCCCGAGCCCTCTCGGTGTGTTATACTAGCCCGATTGAGCCCTCTCGGTGTGTTATACTAGCCCGATTGAGCATCCAGGACTTGATTGTATCGGTCTCGGATATGATCGATCGCAGTCATCCAACTCCACAAGCATGATTGGATGACCACGAGATCAATTCCATCACCCCAGCGGTATGGAATACACACGGCCTTAGCTTGCCGAATATGATCTAATCGCGAGTCATCCAACTCCGCAAGCATGATTGGATGACCACAGATCAATTCCATCACCCAAGCGGTATGGAATACACACGGCCTTAGCTTGCCGAATATGATCTAATCGCAGTCATCCAACTCCGCAAGCATGATTGGATGACCACATCAATTCCATCACCCCAGCGGTATGGAAATACTTAGCTTGCCGAATATGATCTAATCGCAGATCATCGACTCCGAAGCATGATTGGATGACCACAGATCAATTCCATCACCCCAAGGTGTATGGAATACCGCGGCCGACCCGCATGGTCGACCATTGGCCTTCGCCTTGCCAAGAAACCGTCCATACCAAGCATTATGGTGGAAAACCCTAAATTAGGGTTTGCGGCATATTACATGTGTCGCAAAAGCGGTCTCAACCGTCCATCTTCGCGGTATAGATGGAGGGTGTAGATGTAGACTCAAAGGGCCGGAGCATGTTGACACAATCACCATGTGACCGCCTACACACTGATTGTCGGTCAAAGCCAACCGTGGTTGGTTACAACAAAACCGCCCGCCCAAAGGAGCATGGTCGCGCGGCTTTGAAAGCCAAAAATAGGGTTTCAAGTCATCACGCGCGTCCATCTTCTCCGGCACGAATGGAGGGTCACAGATCAAATCGAGCGGAGTCGGTCATACCGGCATGACCACCGTGGGCCCATCTAACTCTCCATGCGGTCGGCCAAGGCATATCATGCTGGCCAATCCAAAACGCCCGCTCAAACATGCGTGGCTACACTTCTCAAATTGCAAATCGATCTCGACCACTCAACTTCACCGGACGAGTGGGTGGCTTAGATCGCGTTTCATGAGACGGTGAGACATGGGCGTGAACATCAGCCCGCCACCTTCACGCCAAGCCAACCGGCCAAGACCGACCAAGCTAGGTCGCCTTGGAAAAAGCCGGAAGAGAGCATGGCGCGCGGCTTCTTTGCGGCATCAAACTCTTATCGCAAAATCAATCTCGACCACTCCTCTTTGACGGTCAAATCGAGTGGCCCGGATCGCGCTTTCATGAGGGAACGGAATACGAGGCACCTACACCATCATGCCGTCAACACGCATGTATGGTCGGTCCTCTCAAAATTCTTCCCACGCTTGGTTTCGACCAAGCTAAAGAGTGATGCTTGCGCACCTCTTTAAAAACCCTAATTTCACCAACGGTCGCGGATGAGTGTCTCAAACATCATCTCGTCCGTCCGACCTCACCGACTTGGTTATACAACCACAGTCGGGAGTTATTTGGTTAGTGAGGAGTCATTACCCGTCACTTTACCACACCGTAATGCGCATGCACATAAAATACACACGATACTCCACAAGTATCGACTTTCGAATCTTGCAGTTATTCAATTCAGCATTACATGCTATCTCTCGTGGATCCACGATCCACATTCGGACATCAATCATGTCACAAGCTGGGGATACTTTCGGGGGTATTGGTGCAGCGGTTTACGGCGTGCGGCGTGCAACGCGCGCCATTACAGAACGTGTTAGGAAGTCATGGACGGTTAGAGATGGCTGGAGAAGTGGGAAAGACCGGTCGTATGCTCCGACACACAACTCCACCACTCCATCATTCCATTACCTCCACTTCCCACGAGAGACGTGAATGAGGCTCAATGACTTGTATAAATAGGTTCTCCGCCCTATTTCAAACAACAAGAAGAGACAGAACAACACAAGTTCAGTCGACAGAAACCAAGTGTTAATACAACATCGTATTCAAACACCCAGAGCCTGCTTGCATCAACCGTAAGCTTGCTCATCTTTCTGTTACAAGTCATAAGCAAGCCAACATCTTTCACAATCTCAACACCTTCTTCGCTTCCCTCCCTAAGATCAACCCCATCTCCTTCACTTTGTGACCGAAACAAGTCTGGAACGGCCATTTCTTGGTTTAGGCCGGACTTGCACATGAATTGATCTCTCGAATCTACAAGCACTCACCGCATGTGATGCATTTGTTGTAGGTTTAAATTCATTCCTCATCCACACCCCAAATTACCAAATTCTGCGGGAGTAGTTTTCACCCATCAACAATTGGCGACCACAGTGGGAGATTAATCTCTCGGTCGTAAAATCAATTTCTTTGAAATCCAATTCAATTTCATCAATTTCAAAAAGGGTAGATCTTAGAACCAATTCAATCGGCAATTCATTTCAAGATGGTGGAACTCAGGGCTGGATCAGCAATCAATTCGGACGGAGCTAGCGTGGATAACACTCCGGTGTTGGCGTGCTGTCGGTGGAGCTACTGTAGCCGACACATCTCGAGGAGCCGTTACCTCTGTCACCAACACTAGCGGAGCGGAGACATCCGGCGGGTGTAACACCTCCCATCACGAGCAGGCAGCGGCCAAATCCTGGCATCTCTTCGGCGTAACGCCTCCGGTGGTTGCAGGCAACAACTTTCACTCCTCCGTCGGGACGAGGAGCAGGAGACACAAGAGGAAGACCGCCGTCTAGTACCATTGCAGACTTGATGGAGAAACAGGGAAATTCTTGCTAAAACTCAAACGAGATATGGCCGCAACTCGAAAGAGGTACTCACTTTCCTTAAAACTTTGGTGAACGATTGCGCAAGACTCGCGGCAACCCTTGGAGTCGGCGAGAGATACGACGAGCGTTTCCACTCGACTCACATGAATGAAGAAACTCGTGTTGCTCTGAGCGCCAAAGGGAGGGAGACCAGCCTTCCAACTTCATTACGCATGAAGATCTAGAGCGACTTCTCCAAAATCGAGGAAAAGGGGACCGAACGGACGTTCACCAACATCACCGCCGTACCCTCGGGATGTGCACGAATTCCTTTACCAGAGGTTACACCTCTCCCGAGTTCTCCTCTACGACCAGTCTTGGTAATGCTCGTGAACACATTTTCGATTCTTGGAAGCCTTGGGGAACATGAATACAATCATGTTTTACGCCTAAAAGAATTCTCAAAATCACTCACGGGAGGGCATACACACGGTACAACAACATTGCGCCTAATGACATATCCAATTGGAGCGAGATGGTCGAGTGCTTTCTACGAGAAAGTATTTCTTCGTGTCCGAACAAATCACGTTTTCGGACACAGGAAGAATTATCCGGCGGAACAATGAGCATCCCAACGACTTCGTTAAAAGATTCGAGAACTCAACCTTTGGATTGTCACGACCGAATGTCACCGAACGGCAATTGGTGGAATCATGCATCAATGGGATGATCCCCATATCACGCGCGCCTGTTAGAGAATGGGATTTCAAACATTCTCGAACTCCACGAAGCGCAGCGTTCGGCAACTTTGCACCGAGCACTACTAGAAAGAACCGAGTTGTTCGAAATGAAGATTTGCGTGAAAGTCGAGGAAGCGGGCGTCTCACAAACAAACAATACAACACCGGCCCTTACGTGAGTGTGGTAGCGGAGGAGAGAAAGAGGAAAGCTTCGATGACGGAACAACAAACTAGCGACATCCATCAGCACACAAGACTCCGTCTCGAAAAGGAGCAGACAAGACTCCTGCACAAAAACGCCAAAGACACGGGTTTTCCTTTTCCCATGAATGAAGTGATAGAGCTCTGGAGGCGTGGATCCAAGACGACGCCGTAAAGCTGCCCCTATTAGGCGTCCTCCGGCCAAGAGGAAGAGATGGAAGATCCCAGAATCATTTGTTGCTATCACGGGTTCGTCCATCATCCAACCAAAGATTGCAACGAGGTTGAAACAAATATTCGGGGAAAAGGTAGAGACGGGGAACTCCGGCTTGGAAACGAAGGTGTTCATAGAGATCCCTACCTATCGGGGCGCATGATTTACGGGGACTCTGTTACAAGACCGTGCAATCTATGATGGAGCACATGTGTGAAATCTTATATTTCTCCAAAGGGCAGCGTCAAGACATATTCACGGCCCTCAACCACGTTGTGTCGGGGAGACGTTTGCATCGATGGCGGTCACGGGAACCCCAGTCTTTCTGAAAGACATGGCGTGAATGGGGACTCTAACCGTCCTCGTTTGAGAAACATTGAGTTTGATAACGCGTTGATCGATCACGGATTCGAATTTAACATCATTCTTGTCAAGACCTTGAGAGCGGCAAAGGTCTCAAAGCGAAGCTACTCGTCATCCAGCTGTGGTCGGAGAGATTGGGAGGAGAACTCGGAGATTCATACGGATACATCGACCTTGAAGTCAAATTGGGAGATGCCTCAACACAAGCAAGTTCTACATAGTCAAAGAACATCCCAATTACGACATGATCTTAGGGCGCTCTTGGATACATGACAACAAAGCCATCTTGGAAGTCTGTCCTCTAGGTTTCGATACAGAAAGAGTCTCCAACACCTTTCTTTGGATCACACAGTGGTATTTGTCTGCCGCATCGGCAACTCGCCAATGTGACACAACTTCCGGAGAGAGCCTTTGACATACGGCTGAAGGGTTCCGATCTCAAGTAAGTCTCATCACGCTCTCTCATGCAACCTATTGCCCCTCATTCGACAAATCCTGAGGACTGGCTCCAACCAACAAGCCCACCGCGGCTAGGAGATGCGAATGGGAAGTGGCCCTTTCAAGCGTTTCATCAAGAGCATAAAATTGTCTTGGTCAAAGACGATAAGGCCAAGACACGAGTATCTACACGACCAAACCCATTTGGAATTGGAGACTTGGTGACGAAGGCGACTACATTCAATATTGGAAGCATGACGGTGAAGATGACCCTCCACTGACTCACCCACCGAAAGAGAAGATGAACCGTGCACAGTAGCGAGATGTTATCCTAGGCGCTCTTTGCCAAGCTCATCAGCGCCGATAACTTTGGAGGGCATAACGATTCACTCACGATGGCTCAAACCTTACCAAGCTTAAGATCTTTGTGCTACCACTTTCCATCATTCTCACACTTTAAAACGCTGTGCTATTTTTCCAGCGTGTTTCCTTTTCTGATTTCATGTCATGCTTGTAATTCCTCCAAAAATGATTGCAATACTTGCATTCATAGTTAGGGTTCAATTTTTAAATCCTCAATTTAATTGAAGTATTATTTCCATCGAGAACCTCTCTGCCCCTAAATCAACACGTTAAAGCGAGCAAGAAGGAAACCCTAAGCAAGTATCTCATGGGAAGGAAACGGGACGTGTGTACGAAAGGAAAGCGATTGCTATACTTTGACAAAGCCGGGAAGATCTTGCATCACGAGTTAAAGTAAATGTTACATCATGATAATTACTTCTTTTATCACAAAAAAATCACGTGTGGGAGAACACCCTTGTTCTGAGAAGATTGGTTACAATTTTGGCAAAGGATAAAAAAAAAAAAAAAAAAAAACTTTTTGTTCAAACCACAAAACGAAAGGAAAAACTTGAACTCAGCTGCCCTTGAGTACAAGGAAGACATTCAAAGCTACGGAACATGCTTGGAAAAGAAAGAATGAAATTCTAATCGCCAAGAGAAGTCGGCCTCGCTTGCATCGCCGTCGGATTCTGCTCTCCGTCACTGTCGATGCACCTCCTCGGATCTTCCTCAACCACGCATCGGGCATCCCTCGCAGCGGCGGCAGCGCACTCCATCCCAACATCTTCGGCGGAAGCATCAAAGGGCATAGCAACACCGGGGCCACGCAAATTGCCTTGAATGCTCGGGCTCCTCAGTATCGGAATCAAGAATTATCACGCCGTCTGAACAGGGTAATCACACTTGCCTTCATTCAAAGGTCGTTCATGCTCAACTCTCGCCTCTTCTTGCTTTGCCAAATCTCTCGCCCTTGCGCTTACCGGTGTCTGCGAGCGTTTCCTCGCGCCTCCGCCGCTCCTCCATGTCAATTGCGGTGAAAGTGCCTGGAGATCGTCCTCGACAATACGAAGGTGGGAGATAGACATCCTGTATAGCACAGCCGACTTCACGAAAGAGGAAGATCGATCTTAGCCATCACTTCTCCATGCGCATGGTTTTCGAGACTTGTCGACCTCAAAACTTCTTTACGGGAAGCAACAGAATGAGCGTCACCGCTTCCATGATAATCTACAAAGAAGAAGAGGTTATGAGCATACAAAAAAAAGGATCATCAAATCCATTGATCGGTTAATCGGAAAATCGGAAGCGTACACGAGATTCACGAGGATATAGAATAAACGACCATGTTGAGATGATTCTTTATAATCTCACAAGTCGACGAGAATCCCGGAAGGAAGAGAAGTCTCTACTTACCACCTATGAAAGGCTGCTAGTTCGGGATAACAATCAGCGAGGCTTATCGGATATACGAGGAAAGCCGTATGTGATGAAAGAAGTACACTGAAGGAGCGGCCGAGCTCATACATGTACAAGAGGAACCAAAGTGACTCACTTAGGATCAAGTCTGCTTCCTTCGCATCCTTAATCAAGACCAACCAGTTCGAGGAAACGCTTTGACAATGTGAAACTATCCAGGTAAATATGTGTTCACTCTAGCTTGGTCATTTACGTATGTCACCATCTCATGCCTACCACACAATAGTGTAACCATTATGTGCTAGGCAGGGGACTTAATGTTGATGGTGGATTTTCGTTTGAGGTTAAATTCGTAAGTAACCAGAAAATCATGCGCTGACATCTTGTAAAAGATAAAGCCGTTTATAAGTGACGGATACTCCTCACTTAATTCCTCCAGGTTGGAGCATGCAGCAACAATCCCTTCTGTGAATTTCATATCGACCTTGTATTTCTGTACCCATTATCGAGTGTGGCATGACGGTAGTGTTACCCTTACGAGTAACACGAACCTCCAAGCACTATAATGAATCCATGTACGAAATACCCGTATGGTGATTCTCGGTGTGTTATACTAGCCGAGCCCTCTCGGTGTGTTATACTAGCCCGATTGAGCCCCTCTCGGTGTGTTATACTAGCCGATTGAGCATCCAGGACTTGGTGTATCAGTCTCCGGATATGATACGATCATGATCATCCAACTCCACAAGCATGATTGGATGACCACGGATCAATTCCATCACCCCCAGCGGGTATGGAATACACACGGCCTTATGCTCATGCCTTGAGAATATGATCTGGAATCCTTAGGTTGCAGTCATCCAACTCCGCAAGCATGATTGGATGACCACGGATCAATTCCATCACCCCCCAGCGGTATGGAATACACACGGCCTTAGCTTGTAGGAATATGATCTAATGGAGTCATCGACTCACATAAGCATGATTGGATGACCCTTAGAATCAATTCCATCACCCCCAAGCATGATTGGATATGGAATCCATCACACGGTATGGCCGACCCCATGGTCGACCATTGGCCTTCGCTTGCCAAGAAACCGTCCATACCAAGCATTATGGGCGGAAAACCTAAATTAGGGTTTGCGGCATATTACATGTGTCGTAAAAGCGGTCTCAACCGTCCATCTTCGCGAGTATAGATGGAGGTGTAGATGTAGACTCAAAGGGCCGGAGCATGTTGACACAATCACCATGTGACCGCCTACACACTTGGCCAATCGGTCAAAGCCAACCGTGGTTGGTTACAACAAAACCGTCCGCCCAAAGGAGCATGGTCGCGCGGCTTTGAAAGCCAAAAATAGGGTTTCAAGTCATCACGCGCGTCCATCTTCTCGGCACGAATGGAGGTCACGAGATCAAATCGAGCGAGGTCGGTCATACCGGCATGACCACCGTGGGCCCATCTAACTCTCCATGCGGTCGGCCAAGGCATATCATGCCTGGCCAATCCAAAACGCCCGCTCAAACATGCGTGGCTACACTTCTCAAATTGCGAATCGATCTCGACCACTCAACTTCACCTAGGACGAATTGGGTGGCTTAGATCGCGTTTCATGAGGCGGTGAGACATGGGCGTGAACATCAGCCCGCCACCTTCACGCCAAGCCAACCGGCCAAGACCGACCAAGCTCGGTCGCCTTGGAAAACGCGCCGGAAGAGAGCATGGCGCGCGGCTTCTTTGCGGCATCAAACTCTTATCGCAAAATCAATCTCGACCACTCCTCTTTGACGGTCAAATCGAGTGGCCGGATCGCGCTTTCATGAGGGAACGGAATACGAGGCACCTACACCATCATGCCGTCAACACGCATGTATGGTCGGTCCTCTCAAAATTCTTCCCAGCTTGGTTTCGACCAAGCTAAAGAGTGATGCTTGCGCACCTCTTTAAAAACCCTAATTTCTGTGGTCGCGGATGAGTGTCTCAAACATCATCTCGTCCGTCCGACCTCACCGACTTGGTTATACTGACCACAGTGGGAGTTATTTGGTTAGTGAGGAGTCATTACCCGTCACTTTACCACACCGTGTCTGTACCTGCATAAAATACACCACGATACTCCACAAGTATCGACTTTCGAATAACTTGTGAGTTATTCAATTGACGATACATGCTATCTCTCGTGGATCCACGATCCACATTCGGACATCAATCATGTCACTGGCAGGGGATACTTACTGGGGGTATTGGTACTGGCGGTTTTACGGCGTGCGGCGTGCAGCGCGCCATTACAAACGTGTTAGGAAGTCATGGACGGTTAGAGATGAACTGGAGAAGTGGGAAAGACCGGTCGTATGCTACCGACACACAACTCCACCACTCCATCATTCCATTACCTCCACTTCCCACGAGAGACGTGAATGAGGCTCAATGACTTGTATAAATAGGTTCTCGCCCTATTTCAAACAACAAGAAGAAGAGACAGAACAACACAAGTTCGGTAAAGCGAAAACCAAGTGTTAATACAACATCGTATTCAAACACCCGAGCACTGCTTGCATCAACCGTAAGCTTGCTCATCTTTACATTACAAGTCATAAGCAAGCCAACATCTTTCACAATCTCAACACCTTCTTCGCTTCCCTCCCTAAGATCAACCCCATCTCCTTCACCTTGTGACAGAAACAAATGCGGAACAGCCATTTCTTGGTTTAGGCCGGACTTGCCATGATTGATCTCTCGAATCTACAAGCACTCATGCTGGTGAGTGCATTTGTTGTAGGTTTAAATTCATTCCTCATCCACACCCCAAATTACCAAATTCTGCAGGAGTAGTTTTCACCCATCAACAATTCTAAAACGATCCTCGTTTTAAATCAGGGAATTTCGAAAGATAATGCCTTCACAAGGTTGGCACGCATTCAAAACGGGAAGGCGGGTGGTGTTGGTCTTCATCTTTGAGAAGTCAGCGGTCACGGACCTTCATCTTTGAGAAGTCGATGGTATGGAACTTCATCTTGAGAAGTCGGCGATCTTGACCTTCATCTTTGAGAAGTCGACAGTATGGAACTTGGTGAGAAGTGGCGGCGTCTACTGCTTTTTCGACAATGTGAGAGATGATGCAAGCTCGGTTGAACAAGGCGCTTTCCTTAGTGATCTTGTCGACGGGGTCGTGACGGAAATCAACACCCGAGTGAAATAGACGCCGTAAGGAATGCAAGAGAGACGGTGGCCAGCTGCGGTTGAGACGGCTCCCCTTGACATCCATCACAGACAGGCTCGGACGTATGGATATTGTGGTGACTTCTTACGAAGGTTTCAACTGACAAGACTCCCTTGGTGCTGTGGTGCCGGTGATGCGGCACTGGGGCTTTGTTCGATCCTCCTTTTACCGTCCTTATCCAGGTCATGTGTTGGTCGGTGGATTCAGCGTCTTGGGTTAGTTTGAAAAGTTGTACACGACAATCTGGAAGAAACATGGCCATATTGCTACCACCCATGAAGCTCGGGAGTCGTCTTGCATTGGTCACCGCGTCCAAGAAGCTCTAGCTACTATCCAAGGGATGAGCGTTACGGTCGGGTCGAACGGTTTACGAGAGATGGTCGAAGACTGGAAGTGCCATCGTGACGTGTTTGCGCAATACGGTTTCAATGCTCCTTGGTTCTTGAAGGGTTCTCAAGATTCGGGAGTTTGAAATTACAGGATGAAGTCCCCTCTGCGGACTACGTTGCTCGCCGAGGAAGAAGAGGTGAAAAGGCTGTCGAGGAGTTGAAGGTGAGAAGGCCGTGCTCAAAGGATGAAGGTTGCTCTCGCCCAGAAGGAAGAGTTGTTGCTGAAGGACTTTCCTTGATCTGTGCCATATACTTGTCTCTTCTTTTTTTTTTAGATGTCTCTTCTTTTTGAGTGATAGTGAGGATTTTCTTTCGTAATTTGGCTTCCGGTTTTGAATAGGTGATTGTATTGGCTTATTTTGAGATAGTTTTGTGGACAACCTTTTTGAAAGGGATTATGTTAAATGAAATTTGCATCTTGGTCATGGATGATTGCGCATGAAATTGCAAATGTTATGTAAAAGGGAGGTACGAATGGAAACAAACGTGGCGTTTGATCAGCGAGCCTCTTTTTCCACATGCGGGATGCTAAGTCCCAGTGAATTCTAAACTGTCTCCCTTGTAAAGTTGTTGAGTAAAACTTACTTGCTTTTGAAGCCTCACTACACCAACCGGAGTAGCCTCTCTAAGAAAATCCTCGTAAGCTATCTTTCACAGACAATGTGCCAACCGAGCATTCTCGTGGTGAACAATGCGCTTCAAAGCGCTCATCCGGGTAGCTCCACCTCTCCATTTCGCACCCACGTCTCCGGCGGCTCAGAATCTCCTTCATCGGGAAGGGAAATGTAAGTACCTTGAGTCTAGCTTTTCTGCGTTAGCGGCGTTGCAATGTCTCCCAGTGGCTTCGATGTGGAATAGGAGATGAAGTTGGAAGACTTGCAAGTGTCATCATATCTGCGGATCGCTTGCCTAGGTAGAGGGATGTGGAAGGTGTCGTAATGTCACCGCTGAGTGACCGGATTGAACGCTCCCATCCTCTGTATTCAGGCATTTCCTGATTGATTTCTCCTCCCTCAAGCGTTTCTTGATTGGTCGGAAGGCCCATGCAGTTGGACGAGGTCTTCGGGCTTGACAAGAGAGTTTTGAGATATAAATCCTCTAGTAGGGCTCCATAGGCTGCGGGCTCCCTTTCTTTATCTGGCGAGACGTTGTAGTACTCAGGATAAGTCTTTTCCTCTGTGGAGTTGCCTCGAGTCTTCGTTGTCATTTGGACCATGTTGTTCGTATCTCCGAGTCCCTGTGATCACGCGTTCTTTGCATCTCCACTAGTAAAGGTGTGACTCCTGGCTAATGATTCAACATTTCTTGTGCTCTCACGAGTAGATGCTCTTGACCCTTCTTGTAATTGTGTCTTGCTATTATATCATTCAAAGGCGAAATGTCTCGCTCTGCCTCTGGTGATATCGGCTTGATTTGCCAAGACATCCTCCGGCATTCGGCTATGCTTCCCATAATATCTGAACCTTTGTAGTTTCGGATACATTGCGAGATGGAAACTGAAAAATTGAGGATTCAATTTTATGCAACCGATAGATCAATCTCCCACTGTGGTCGCCAATTGTTGATGGTGGATTTTCGTCTAAGGTTAAATTCGTAAGTAACCAGAAAATCATGCGCTGACATCTTGTAAAAGATAAAGCCGTTTATAAGTGACGGATACTCCTCACTTAATTCCTCCAGGTTGGAGCATGCGGCAACAATCCCTTCTGTTGAATTTCATATCACCCTTGTATTTCTGTACCCATTATCGGTGTGGGCATGGCGAGTGTTACCCTTCTGAGTAACACGAACCTCAAGCACTATAATGAATCCATGTCTGAAATACCCGTGCGGCTGATTCTCGGTGTGTTATACTAGCCAGAGCCCTCTCGGTGTGTTATACTAGCCCGATTGAGCCCCTCTCGGTGTGTTATACTAGCCCGATTGAGCATCCGGACTTGGTGTATCGGTCTCAGGATATGATCGATCGCAGATCATCCAACTCCACAAGCATGATTGGATGACCACGAGATCAATTCCATCACCCCAGCGGTATGGAATACACACGGCCTTAGCTTGCCGAATATGATCGATCGCGATCATCAACTCCACAAGCATGATTGGATGACCACGGATCAATTCCACCCCCAAGCGGTATGGAATACACACGGCCTTAGCTTGCGAATATGATCTAATCGCAGTCATCCAACTCCGCAAGCATGATTGGATGATGGATCAATTCCATCACCCCCAAGCGGGTATGGAATACACACGGCCGAGCCCCGCATGGTCGACCATTGTCCTTCGCTTGCCAATAAACCGTCCATACCAAGCATTATGGGCGGAAAACCCTAAATTAGGGTTTGCGGCATATTACATGTGTCGCAAAAGCGGTCTCAACCGTCCATCTTCGCGGTATAGATGGAGGGTGTAGATGTAGACTCAAAGGGCCGGAGCATGTTGACACAATCACCATGTGACCGCCTACACTTGCCGATCGGTCAAAGCCAGCCGTGGTTGGTTACAACAAAACCATCCGCCCAAAGGAGCATGGTCGCGCGGCTTTGAAAGCCAAAAATAGGGTTTCAAGTCATCACGCGCGTCCATCTTCTCGACTGCGAATGGAGGGTCCCGAGATCAATTGAGCAAGGTGTCCGGTCATACAGCATGACCACCGTGGGCCCATCTAACTCTCCATGCGGTCGGCCAAGGCATATCATGCCTGGCCAATCCAAAACGCCCGCTCAAACATGCGTGGCTACACTTCTCAAATGCGAATCGATCTCGACCACTCAACTTCACCGGATGATTTGGGTGGCTTAGATCGCGTTTTCATGAGACGGTGAGACATGGGCGTGAACATCAGCCCGCCACCTTCACGCCAAGCCATCGGCCAAGACCGGCCAAGCTAGGTCGCCTTGGAAAGCGTGCCGGAAGAGAGCATGGCGCGCGGCTTCTTTGCGGCATCAAACTCTTATCGCAAAATCAATCTCGACCACTCCTCTTTGACGGTCAAATCGAGTGGCGGATCGCGCTTTCATGAGGGAGCGGAATACGGGCACCTACACCATCATGCCGTCAACACGCATGTATGGTCGGTCCTCTCAAAATTCTTCCCACGCTTGGTTTCGACCAAGCTAAAGAGTGATGCTTGCGCACCTCTTTAAAAACCTAATTTCACCAACGGTCGCGAGATGAGTGTCTCAAACATCATCTCGTCCGTCCGACCTCACCTGACTTGGTTATACAACCCTGGTCGGGGAGTTATTTGGTTAGTGAGGAGTCATTACCCGTCACTTTACCACACCGTGTCGATGCACTGCATAAAATACACACGATACTCCACAAGTATCGACTTTCGAATAACGCGAGTTATTGATTGACATTACATGCTATCTCTCGTGGATCCACGATCCACATTCAGGACATCAATCATGTCACAAGCGGGGATACTTGGGGTATTAGTGCGGCGGTTTACGGCGTGCGGCGTGCAGCGCGCCATTACAAGAACGTGTTAGGAAGTCATGGACGGTTAGAGATGAGCCGGAGAAGTGGAAAGACCCGGTCGTATACTGCAGACACACAACTCCACCACTCCATCATTCCATTACCTCCACTTCCCACGAGAAGCGTGAATGAGGCTCAATGACTTGTATAAATAGGTTCTCGCCCCTATTTCAAACAACAAGAAACGCAGCGAGGAACAACACAAGTTCAGTCAGACGAGAAACCAAGTGTTAATACAACATCGTATTCAAACACGAGCACAGCTTGCATCAACCGTAAGCTTGCTCATCTTTGTTACAAGTCATAAGCAAGCCAACATCTTTCACAATCTCAACACCTTCTTCGCTTCCCTCCCTAAGATCAACCCCATCTCCTTCACTTTGTGACCGAAACAAGTCGGGAACGGCCATTTCTTGGTTTAGGTAGGACTTGCCTGATTGATCTCTCGAATCTACAAGCACTCACCATGTGAGTGCATTTGTTGTAGGTTTAAATTCATTCCTCATCACACCCCAAATTACCAAATTCGGCAGGAGTAATTTTCACCCATCAACAATTGGCGACCACAGTGGGAGATTAATCTCTCGGTCGTAAAATCAATTTCTTTGAAATCCAATTCAATTTCATCAATTTCAAAAAGGGTAGATCTTAGAACCAATTCAATCAGCAATTCATTTCAAGATGGTGGAACTCAGGTCTGGATCAGCAATCAAGTCGGACGGAGCTAGCGTGGATAACACTCCGGTGTTGGCGTGCTGTCGGTGGAGCTACCGTGGCCAGAGCACATCTCGAGGAGCCGTTACCTCTGTCACCAACACTAGCGGGCGGGAGACATCCCAGCGAGTGTAACACCTCCCATCACGAGAGGGAGAGCGGCCGCAAATCCTGGCATCTCTTCGGCGTAACGCCTCCGGTGGTTGCAGAGCAACAACTTTCACTCCTCCGTCGGGACGAGGCAGGAGACACAAGAGGAAGACCGCCGTCTAGTACCATTGCAGACTTGATGGAGAAACAGGAAATTCTTGCTAAAACTCAAACGAGATATGGCCGCAACTCGAAAAGAGGTACTCACTTTCCTTAAAACTTTGGTGAACGATTGCCGCAAGACTCGCGGCAACCCTTGGAGTCGGCGATACAGAGATACAGACGGGCGTTTCCACTCGACTCACATGAATGAAGAAACTCGTGTTGCTCCCGAGGCGCCAAAGGGAGAGAGACCAGCCTTCCAACTTCATTACGCATGAAGATCTAGAGCGACTTCTCCAAAATCGAGGAAAAGGGGACCGAACGGACGTTCACCAACATCGCCGCCGTACCCTCGGGATGTGCAACGAATTTCCTTTACCAAGAGGTTACACCTCTCCCAGTTCTCCCTCTACGACCAGTCTTGGTAATGCTCGTGAACACATTTCTCGATTCTTGGAAGCCTTGGGGGAACATGAATACAATCATGTTTTACGCCTAAAAGAATTCTCAAAATCACTCACGGGGAGGGCATACACCTGGTACAACAACATTGCGCCTAACAGCATATCCAATTGGAGCGAGATGGTCAGTGCTTTCTCTGAAAGTATTTCTTCGTGTACGAACAAATCACGTTTTCGGACACAGGAAGAATTATCCAGCGGAACAATGAGCATCCCAACGACTTCGTTAAAAGATTGAGAACTCAAGCCTTGGATTGTCACGACCCGAATGTCACCGAGAACGGCAATTGGTGGAATCATGCATCAATGGGATGATCCCCATATACCGCGCTACTGTTAGAGAATCGGGATTTCAAACATTCTACGAACTCCACGAAGCCGCAAAGCGTTCGGCAAGAAGCTGCACCGACTACTAGAAAGAACCAGAGTTGTTCGAAATGAAGATTTGCGTGAAAGTCGAGGAAGCGGGCGTCTCACAAACAAACAATACAACACCGGCCCTTCGTGAGTGTGGTAAAGCGGAGGAGAAAAAGAGGAAAGCTTCGATGACGGAACAACAAACTAAGCGAACATCCGCAACACACAAGACTCCGTCTCGAAAAGGAACAGACAAGACTCTGCACAAAACGCCAAAGACACGGGTTTTCCTTTTCCCATGAATGAAGTGATAGAGCTCCGGAGGCGTGGATCCAAGACGACGCCGTAAAGCTTCCCCCTATTAGGCGTCCTCCGACCGAGGAAGAGATGGAAGATCCCGAGATCTTGTTGCTATCACGGGTTCGTCCATCATCCAACCAAAGATTGCAACAGTTGAAACAAATATTCGGGGAAAAGGTAGAGACAGGGGAACTCCGGCTTGGAAACGAAGGTGTTCATAGAGATCCCCTACCTATCGGGAGGCGCATGATTTACGGGGACTACATTCGCAAGACCGTGCAATCTATGATGGAGCACATGTGTGAAATCTTATATTTCTCCAAAGGGCAGCGTCAAGACATATTCACGGCCCTCAACCACGTTGTGTCAGGGAGACGTTTGCATCCGGAAGCGATGCGGGAACCCAGTCTTTCTGAAAGACATGAGCAAGTGAAACTGGGGACTCCTAACCGTCACTCGTTTGAGAAACATTGAGTTTGATAACGCGTTGATCGATACGGCTTAGAATTTAACATCATTCTGTCAAGACCTTGAGAGCGGCAAAGGTCTCAAAGCAGGAAGCTACTCGTCATCCAACTGTGGTCAGAGATTCAGGAGGAGAACTCAGAGATTCATACGGATACATCGACCTTGAAGTCAAATTGGGAGATGCCTCAACACAAGCAAAGTTCTACATAGTCAAAGAACATCCCAATTACGACATGATCTTAGGGCGCTCTTGGATACATGACAACAAAGCCATACTTGGAAGTCTGTCCTCTCGGTTTCGATACACGAAAGAGTCTCCAACACGCCTTCTTTGGATCACTCAGTGATTGTCATTTGCCGCATCAAGAACTCGCCAATGTGACACAACTTCCGGAGAGAGCCTGCTGACATACGCCGAAGGGTTCCGATCTCAAGTAAGTCTCATCACGCAACTCTCTCCGCAACCTATTGCCCCTCATTCCGACAAATCCCGGGACCGGCTCCAACCAACAAGCCCACCGCGGCTAGGAGATGCGAATGGGAAGGCGGCCCTTTCAAGCGTTTCATCAAGAGCATAGAAGTTTGTCTTGGTCAAAGACGATAAGGCCAAGACACGAGTATCTACACGACCAAACCCATTTGGAATTGGAGACTTGGTGACGAAGGCGACTACATTCAATATTGGAAGCATGACGGTGAAGATGACCACTCCACCGACTCACCCACCGAAAGAGAAGATGAACCGCACTGTAGCGAGATGTTATCCTGGCGGCTACCGCAAGCTCATCAACGCCCGATAACACCGGAGGGCATAACGATTCACTCACGATGGCTCAAACCTTACCAAGCTTAAGATCTTTGTGCTACCACTTTCCATCATTCTCCACACTTTAAAATTTGTGCTATTTTTCCAGCGTGTTTCCTTTTGCGATTTCATGTCATGCTTGTAATTTCTCCAAAAATGATTGCAATACTTGCATTCATAGTTAGGGTTCCAATTTTTAAATCCTCAATTTAATTGAAGTATTATTTCCATTCGAGAACCTCTCGCCCTAAATCAACACATTAAAGCGAGCAAGAAGGAAACCCTAAGCAAGTATCTCATGGGAAGGAAACGGGACGTGTGTACGGAAAGGAAAACGATTGCTATACGCCCCAAACAAAGCCAGGGAAGATCTTGCATCACAGTCCGTAAATGTTACATCATGATAATTACTTCTTTTATCACAAAAATCACGTGTGGGAGAACACCCTTGTTCCGAGAAGATTGATTTGCAATTTTGGCAAAGGATAAAAAAAAAAAAAAAAAAAAACTTTTGTTCAAACCACAAAACGAAAGGGAAAAACTTGAACTCAGCTGCCACTGAGTACAAGGAAGACATTCAAAGCTACGGAACATGCTTGGAAAAGAAAGAATGAAATTCTAATCGCCAAGAGAGTCAGCCTCGCCTGCATCGCCGTCAGATTCTGCTCCGTCACCTGTCGATGCACCTCCCTCCGGATCTTCCTCAACTTCTGCATCGGGCATCCCCGCGCAAAGAAGGCGCACTCCATCCCAACATCGGCGAAGCATCAAAGGGCATAGCAACACCGGGCCACGCAAATTGCCTTCGAATGCTCAGGCTCGTCTGTATCGGAATCAAGAATTATCACGCCGTCCTGAACCGGGTAATCACACTTGCCTTCATTCAAAGGTCGTTCATGCTCAACTCTCCGCCTCTTCAACCGCGCTGCAAATCTCTCTGCCCTTGCGCTTACCAGTGTCTGCAGCGTTTCCTCGCGCCTCCGCCGCTCCTCCATGTCAATTGCAGGTGAAAGTGCAGATACGTCCTCTCGACAATACGAAGGTGGGAGATAGACATCCCTCAGTATAGCACAGCCGACTTCACGAAGAGGAAGATCGATCTTAGCCATCACTTCTCCATGCGCATGGTTTTGGACTTGTCGACCTCAAAACTTCTTTCTGGGGAAGCAACAGAATGAGCGTCTACCGCTTCCATGATAATCTGCAGAGAAGAAGAGGTTATGAGCATACAAAAAAAAAAAAAGGATCATCAAATCCATTGATCAGTTAATCGGAAAATCGGAGCGAAGACACGAGATACGGGATATAGAATAAACGACCATGTTGAGATGATTCTTTATAATCTCACAAATCGACGAGAATCCCGAGAAGGAAGAGAAGTCTCTACTTACCACCTATGAAGGCTGCTAGTTCGGGATAACAATCGACGAGGCTTATCGGATATACCGAGGAAAGCCGTATGTGATGAAAGAAGTACACCCGAAGGAGCGGCCGAGCTCATACATGTACAAGAGGAACCAAAGTGACTCACCGGATCAAGTCTGCTTCCTTCGCATCCTTAATCAAGACCAACCGGTTCCGGGAAACGCCGACAATGTGAAACTATCCCGGTAAATATGTGTTCACTCTAGCTTGGTCATTTCTCGTATGTCACCATCTCATGCCTACCACACAATAGTGTAACCATTATGTGCTAGGCGGGGGACTTAATGTTGATGGTGGATTTTCGTTTAAGGTTAAATTCGTAAGTAACCGGAAAATCATGCTACCGACATCTTGTAAAAGATAAAGCCGTTTATAAGTGACGGATACTCCTCACTTAATTCCTCCTCCAGTTGGAGCATGCAAAGAACAATCCCTTCTGTGAATTTCATATCGGCCTTGTATTTCTGTACCCATTATCGGTGTGGCATGACGACTGAGTGTTACCCTTACAGAGTAACACGAACCTCCAAGCACTATAATGAATCCATGTACGAAATACCCGCAGGCTGATTCTCGGTGTGTTATACTAGCCCGAGCCCTCTCGGTGTGTTATACTAGCCCGATTGAGCCCCTCTCGGTGTGTTATACTAGCCCGATTGAGCATCCGGACTTGATCATCGGTCTCCGGATATGATTCGATCGCAGATCATCCAACTCCACAAGCATGATTGGATGACCACAGATCAATTCCATCACCCCAAGCAGGTATGGAATACACACGGCCTTAGCTTGCCGAATATGATCTAATCGCAGTCATCCAACTCCAAGCATGATTGGATGACCACAGATCAATTCCATCACCCAAGCAGTGTATGGAATACACACGGCCTTAGCTTGCCGAATATGATCTAATCGCAGTCATCCAACTCGCAAGCATGATTGGATGATCATCAACTCCAAGGTGGTATGGAATACACAGCCATGAATTGGATGACGCAAGCATGATTGGATCAATTTCCATCACCCCCAAGCAGGTATGGAATACACACTCCTAAGCATGACCAGATCAATTCCGCATGGTCGACCATTGGCCTTCGCTTGCCAAGAAACCGTCCATACCAAGCATTATGGGCGGAAAACCTAAATTAGGGTTTGCGACATATTACATGTGTCGCAAAACGGTCTCAACCGTCCATCTTCGCAGGTATAGATGGAGGGTGTAGATGTAGACTCAAAGGGCCCGGAGCATGTTGACACAATCACCATGTGACCGCCTACACACTTGGCCAATCGGTCAAAGCCAACCGTGGTTGGTTACAACAAAACCGTCCGCCCAAAGGAGCATGGTCGCGCGGCTTTGAAAGCCAAAAATAGGGTTTCAAGTCATCACGCGCGTCCATCTTCTCCGGCACGAATGGAGGGTCACAGATCAAATCGAGCAGGTCCGGTCATACCAGCATGACCACCGTGGGCCCATCTAACTCTCCATGCGGTCGGCCAAGGCATGATATGCCTTGGCCGATCCAAAACGCCCGCTCAAACATGCGTGGCTACACTTCTCAAATTGCGAATCGATCTCGACCACTCAACTTCACCGGACGAATTGGGTGGCTTAGATCGCGTTTCATGAGACGGTGAGACATGGGCGTGAACATCAGCCCGCCACCTTCACGCCAAGCCAACCGGCCAAGACCGACCAAGCTAGGTCGCCTTGGAAAACGCGCCGGAAGAGAGCATGGCGCGCGGCTTCTTTGCGGCATCAAACTCTTATCGCAAAATCAATCTCGACCACTCCTCTTTGACGGTCAAATCGAGTGGCCCGGATCGCGCTTTCATGAGGGAACGGAATACAGCACCTACACCATCATGCCGTCAACACGCATGTATGGTCGGTCCTCTCCAAAATTCTTCCCACGCTTGGTTTCGACCAAGCTAAAGAGTGATGCTTGCGCACCTCTTTAAAAACCCTAATTTCACCAACGGTCGCAGATGAGTGTCTCAAACATCATCTCGTCCGTCCGACCTCACCACTTGGTTATACAACCCACAGTCGGGAGTTATTTGGTTAGTGAGGAGTCATTACCCGTCACTTTACCACACCGTAATGCGCATGCATAAAATACACACGATACTCCACAAGTATCGACTTTCTGAATAACGCAGTTATTCAATTCAGCATTACATGCTATCTCTCGTGGATCCACGATCCACATTCCAGACATCAATCATGTCACAAACTGGGGGATACTTACTGGGGTATTGGTCTGGCGGTTTACAGCGTGCAGCGTGCAACGCGCCATTACAAGAACGTGTTAGGAAGTCATGGACGGTTAGAGATGAACTGGAGAAGTGGGAAAGACCGGTCGTATGCTACCGACACACAACTCCACCACTCCATCATTCCATTACCTCCACTTCCCACGAGAGACGTGAATGAGGCTCAATGACTTGTATAAATAGGTTCTCCGCCCTATTTCAAACAACAAGAAGAGACAGAACAACACAAAGTTCATCGATTTAAACCAAGTGTTAATACAACATCGTATTCAAACACCCGAGCTGCTTGCATCAACCGTAAGCTTGCTCATCTTTCGTTACAAGTCATAAGCAAGCCAACATCTTTCACAATCTCAACACCTTCTTCGCTTCCCTCCTAAGATCAACCCCATCTCCTTCACTTTGTGACCGAAACAAGTCCTGAACGGCCATTTCTTGGTTTAGGCCGGACTTGCATGACATTGATCTCTCGAATCTACAAGCACTCACCGCGCAAAGTGCATTTGTTGTAGGTTTAAATTCATTCCTCATCCACACCCCAAATTACCAAATTCTCAGGAGTAGTTTTCACCCATCAACATCTGCATAAATTTTTTTTTTGTAATTTCGCAATCATATCTTTATATTTCATAAAATATATTCTCTTCTTCTGCATATCAACTTCCTTTCGCAACCTCATCTCTGCTATCCATAAGGATTTTTTTTTTTTTTTTAGATCCAACCCATCATACATTATTCTTTTACCTCCCAATTTCTTCTTCGGCAGTCAACAAGTACATTCATTCTTTAGGTCTCTTATTTCTGCTATTTTCTGCCTTTGTATTTTTGAATTTTCCTGTCATTTTCTTGTCTGTTGCGAAGCCTTCGCCACTTCTTATCTTCATCATATATTGGTTTCGCAGCATTTCTTCCTCTCTCTGTTCTATTACATCTACCATTAATCTTTCACCTATTTGTTTTTTCTTTGATGTTGTGTTTCCAATTCTTCTTCTTCATGACTCTTTCTTCGCAAGATTCTATATCAATTCATAACATTTCTTTCCTTCAACCCAATCTCCCTTTATGATGCCAACACCAGTGGGATGAGGGAACTTGATACATTGATGGAAAGTTGATGCCACACCTAAGATCTCATGTAACCAAGGTTGTCCAATCAGTGCGTTGTATGGTGATTCCACATCAACTACACAGAATAAAATTTCAGAAGATAATCCTTTCAGTGGAATTCGCATATGAACTTCTTCTTTTGGCTTATTTGCAGTACCGTTAAACCCATAGATTTTGTACGTTGAAGGTATTAAATCTTCATCTTTCCCTCCCATAGTTTTATAAGTATGATAAAAAAGAATATTCACGGAACTTCCAGTATCGATCAAAATTATGTTGATTGCCCATGAATTCTCAGCTTCATCATCTTCATCCTCACTAGGTTTTGGGTTGATCTCTAATCTTACCACCAATGGGTTGTCGTGCATTTCTCCATCCTCAGGTACTTCTTCTGCGGTAAAAGAGATAGTCTGCTTTTGCCATTCTTCTAGTGGCGATGTTTTCGCAATGTTCATTATTTCTCTATCATTGGCATCTCTTGCGAAAACCCTGCTGAGAGTGTTATCGTGAAAATCTTCAATCGTCTTGTATAAGTGTACGATAGAGTTACAAAACAGATTCTTTGCCTTTGAGCCAATTTCAATCACAAATGTTTCTCTTTCTTTTGCTGTGTTTAGCTTGTGAATATCTGGAGGAGGTGGTAATGCTTGAGTTTGCGTTTGTCCTATTAGAAAGTGATTTAATTTTCCCTGATTTATCATCCTGAGAATGATTCTCTTTATATTTCTGCAGTCATTTGTTGTATGTCCATGGAAATGGTGATAAGAGCAAAATTCATTATTTTTGTAGCTTGGAGGTGGTTCACTCCCCATGTTCCATGGTGCGGGTATGTTTTCCATTAGGATTATAGCTTCCCATATCTTCTCCACACTAGCATTCAAAGGTGGCATTTTGATTTCTTCCCATATTATCTTATGACTTCGCTGCCCTCTGTGATGGTTTTGCCTCTGACCTCCATAAATTCCTTGTGGCTGATGACCTCCATAGGTTTCTTGTGGCTAATGACCTCCATATGTTTCTTGTGGCTGATCGATTCTTTGGATTTTGTTATTTCCACCACGGCTATAGAAGTTTCTCTCTCTCTCAAATTCTTCTTGATCACGGCTCCCCATAGCTACTAGCTTTTGCTGACTATCCCCCATTATCCTCTCTTGTTGCCCTTGCGAGGTGCTTGCCACTGTATTTATTAACTTGGGTAACAAGCTTGCATTTGCTGCTCCTGAACTTGTGTTCGCAATGGGGTATGATTCTATCTCATTTTGCTTTTCCTCAAGAGCAATATATTCCTCCTGAAGTTCTCGCAACTCTGTCATTGTGATTGTATTTTTGATTCAGAGAATTTGAATGTATAACAGGTTGGTTGCGAACATAGCTTTGATGAATGATAGAATGAGATATCTTTCGTCCACACGACCAGCCATATCACTACACATTGTATTCCACCTCACAGTTAGATGCTTCAAACTTTCGCCAACCCTTTGCTTCAGCCCAAATACATCTTCAATGCCTGGTCGCGAGGAATTGTTACTTATATATGCTCCTAAAAATATAGCTTGCAAGTGGTTGAAAGATGTTATGGTATTCTTTGGCAAACCTTCAAACCATTTTAACACCACTCCTGTTAAACTTGATGCGAAATACTTGCATAATATTGCATCATGGTTCTCCCATTGTAGCATACATCTCACATAAGCTTTGATGTGTTGGACTGCACAAGTTGTTCCATCAAAAATCTTTGGTTAACGCAGGTAAATTGCATTTTGGGGGTATTCCTCCTAATTGTACTTCTTGTGTGAATGGAGTTTTCGCAGCTTCCTCTATGGCTTCATCCAATTGTCTCTTTCCTCCTCCTCTTTTATTGTTTATCATTCATCTCATTTCCGCTAACTCTCGCAAAATTTGTTCATTTATACCAGAATTTGGATCCATTGGTCTTTTCAACTCCGCCTCTCTTCTCCTGCGTTCATCTCTGTTTTGACTTTCTTGTTCAACATTTTCCTCTCGTCTTTCTCTGCGATCTTCTCTTTCACTTATTTCATTAATTCGCACACCATTATATCTCTCATTTTCTCCTCTGTGCCGCCTTTCAGTTCTCCTTTGTACTCTATCATATTCTTCATTGATATTAGCATTATTGCGAGTTCGCTCACGCCTCCTTTCTCGATTATCATGGTTATTCTGTCGAATTACCTCTTGTAGCTCTTGTTCTTTCACTTATGCTCTTAGTCTTTCCCTCTCGCGAGCTAGATGTGCTTGTTCAGTATAATGTCTTTCAATTTCATCTTCAATTACTCGTTCATTTCTTTGTATTTCTCTCCCATGTAATATTCTCCTTCCTTCTTCCTGATTTTCTTCGCCATCTTGATTATTTCGCCCCTGACGGTGTTTATTTCCCCGATTTCTATCATTTTCCCATTTTGAAGAGTTTCAGCATGTTGGATATATCGATCTTCCATTATTTCTCTTCCTTCGCGACGTTCTTTGCCTGGATTTTGTATTCCCTCTCGAGTTTCTTCATTAGCATTTTCCATAGGCAAATTTTGTCTTATTTCTTCTCTAACTGATCTTGAACTTGATCTTGTAGTGCTTCTTGACCTTGTATTTTGTAATCTCATATTTTCCATCCTCAATTCATGATTTTGCCTTGTCAAATTCGCACGTTCTTCTGCTTCTAACCGCCTTTCTTCATGTATTGTTTGCCTCAATGCCTCTAATGCTGCAATCTCTTCATTTTCATGAATTATTCCTCCAATTACTTCTTGGTCTCTCTCCTCTCGTCTGTTGCCTCCTAAATTGCTGCTCTTCTCCCATTTCATCTACAGAATCTGATCGCCAAGTATGTACACTCACTCTGTCATAATCCACAGCTCTATTTTGTATTGGTGGTGTACGTTGAATTGGCGGTTGAATTTGATTTTCTCTATTGTTCCTTGTATTCATTCTTGAAGATTCCCCCATCTCGTCTCTCCTTTCTCCAGCAAGTCTCCTACTCCTTCTAACAGTTGTTGGTTGTTTTGATGCATGTCTTCTTCTAGCCATTTTTCAATCTTAATGAATTGTTGAAATTTATATGAAATTCCTTCCCTATTATTCCAAATTCTTTCAAATCACAATATCAATCTTCAATCAGTCCCTGTTTCTAGCGCCATATATAGTAGCAGGAAATCCCACACTACACCCCTCACAAGAATTCACATAATCAAGTCATTTTAAGATGAACAATTATATTCTTTATTGATTAAAACTCACAAAGGCCACAAGATGGAAAGGAAATAAGCTAAAGAATTTACAATCGCTCTAAACTTTCTCTCTCTTAATAACTTGCACAACACTTGAAAAAGATCTCCCTTCTCTTAAGCATGTTCGGCTCTTTATATAGGACATTACATAGTGGTTGACAACTAAGCTGTCCTTTATTTTCGGATCTGACTTGCGACATTCTCGCGAGTGTACAAACGTTAAATCTCGCAACACTCCTAAATCTCGCTAGGTCTTCACGTATTTTTCGTGTTCAAGCTGTCGTCATCCGTTGCTTCATTTATATTATCCATCGGCGATATCTTCGCAATGTGTCGTTATGGATTTCGCAAGGGTCTTGGTGTTGCGATATTCTGATCCTACAGTGGTGGCATTCAATTTTTTGTAATCTATACAAACCCTCCAACCGGTTTGCACACGAGTTGGGACAAGTTCATTCTTATCATTCTCCATCACCGTCACACCTGATTTCTTTGGTACTACTTGTACCGAGCTCACCCACTTACTATCGGATATGGGGTAGATAACACCCACGTCCAAAAGCTTGAGTTTCTCCTTTTTCACAACTTCCATCATAGGGGGATTCAAACGACGTTGCGCTTCCCTTGTAGGCTTTGCATCATCCTCCAAACGAATCTTGTGCATACAAACGGCAGGGCTTATACCCTTGATATCGGCAATTGTCCATCCTATGGCCGTCTTGTACTTCCTTAGCACCCTTAGAAGTTTTTGCTCCTGTAATTCACTAAGCTCATTAGAAACAATCACAGGTAACTCTTCATTATCACCCAAGTACAAGTACTTTAGGTGATCGGGAAGAGGTTTCAATTCTAACTTTGGAGATTTAACAATTGAAGGTACAAGCTTTTCATCACTGCATGGTAAAGAAATAAAAGAGATGTTATGAGTTTCCGAGCATCCTTGTAGTGAATTAAGATCACCAAGGGCTTCCTTGACTTCATTACCACACTCTACACCATTATCCATAGATGTAGTTAACACGGTTTCCAAAGCGTCATCACCATTTAATTCAAACATTTGTTGTGCCAATGTATCCATAACATCAATGGAGAAACAAGAGTGGACATCACTAGGATATCTCATCGTCTCGAAAATTTTGAAACGTATTGTTTCTCCATCAAACTCCATAGTTAGCGTTCCCTTGTCCACATCAATAATGGTTTTTGCCGTTTTCATGAAGGGACGCCCAAGTAGCAATGGAAGAGACGAGTCCGGTGACCCTTCATTCATCTCTAACACACAAAAGTCAGCTAGAAAGACAAGTTGATTAACCTGCACAAGAACATCCTCAACAATACCCATTGGGTAGACATTAGAGCGGTCGGCTAATTGCAATACAATTCCAGCCTTTTTAAGAGGACCAAGATCAAGTGAATTATACATTGATGCAGGCATAACATTAACGGATGCACCTAAATCCAACACAACTTTGTTAAATGTTGTGTTACCAATTGTGACGGGAATGTCAAAACTACCGGGATCCTTGCACTTAAGTGGGAGTTTGTGTTGTAATATTGCCGAAGCATTCTCCCCCACACTTAGCACTTCATTACCTTTTAGCCTTTGCTTATTGGTACACAAGTCCTTCAACATCTTTGCATACTTTAGAACTTGCTTGATCGCATCAATGAGTGGTATGTTCACATGGATCTTCTTTAGAACGTCCAAAATCTCCTTTTCTAGTTGCGCCTTCTTGTAACTTGCAAATCTGCGAGGGAAAGGTAAAGAAGGAACATAAGTAGAAACCGGAGTTTTAGAGTTAGGAATAGATACCTCAGAAGTTTGGGGAGAATCCTCATTCTTCTCCTCCAAAACAGGTTCCTTTAGTGTTTCCACCTTGCCCGAATTAGTAACTTCGGGTTGCACAAGTTGTGTACCACTTCTCAACGTAATAGCATTGACACCCTCTTTTGGGTTAATAAGTTGATAAGGGAGTTTCCCAATATTTTGTGCCTTCAATTGGTTCAACTCAATATCCATGGAGCCCATTTGTATCTGCAACTCCTTGATAGCACTCTTAGTTTCCTGCTGACTTTCTTTAAACATGGTGGAAATGCCTTGCATCATTGTTTGAAGCTTTGAATCGATATCGGAACCTTGATTTTGCATTGATTATTGTGCTTGTGGTTGCTGAAATTGTTGTTATTGTGGTTGAAATCCACTCGGACGGTTGAAAGTAGGTTGTTGGATTGCACCTTGCTTGTTGGCATAGCTAAAATTGGGATGATAGTTCCATCCTGGATTGTAAGTGTTGGAGTAGGGATCATACCGTCTTTTTTGATTTGGAAAGACCGTATTAGCTTGCTCATCTTCATAACATCGAGGAGAACTTGGTATAACCACAGCTGCAACTTTTTGCATCATTACTGTCATGTTACCCATTTGTTGACGAAGTTCCTCCACCTCGCTCACTTCATTTACTCTTCTTAGAAGCACATCCGAACCACGACTCAGGAATTGTTGTGAGTTCGCTGCCATGTTTTCAATCAACTCTCTAGCTTGTGCCACCGTCTTGTTCACTAGTGCACCGCCACATGCAACATCAAGGATATTCCTATCACTTGATTGGAGTCCTTCATAAAAGTATTGGATAATCATAGCGTCACTAAATTGGTGGTGAGGGCAGCTTGCCACCAATCTCTTGTATCGTTCCCAACACTCATACAAAGATTCTCCCACATTTTTCTTCATCCCACAAATTTCCTTGCGAATTTAAGTAGCCTTCGATGCAGGAAAATACCTTTCTAAGAAAATTTTCTTCAACCCGTTCCATGTAGTGACACTACCGGATGGCAAACAATACAACCTATCCTTAGCGCTATCCACCATAGAAAACGGAAAAACTTTCAACATTGCACCATCGGCATCAGTCTCCGCTGGAAGCGTGGCCTTGACAATGGTATGGAAGTCCATAAAATGCTTGTTTGTGTCTTCATTCACCATGCCATGGAACTTTGGTAACTCTCGAAGCAACCCCGACTTGATCTCAAAGGTTGAGTTAGTTTGGATACACCATTGTTGTGCATCAAGCCTATGAGAAGCCAAGTCCTTGGGTGTACGATTTGCATCACCCATTGCTTCTTCTTCTTCTTCAACTTGTGGTTCGTCTACGAATGGAACCTCTTGTTCTCCTTCTATTTGTAACTCTTCTTTCACTTCTAATTCTTGATCTTCTGTTGTGTCTTGACTTGGTTGGAGTATTGTGCCTCTTCGAGTAGCTATCCCGCACCTTGGATAGTTCCAATCTTTAGAATCCAGGGATTAGGTACCTGAAAACAATTCTCGCAAACAAGTGAGAAACAAGACAAGAAAGCAAAAGACAAAGATAAAAGCAGAAATTATAAAAAGAAACTAAAAACTTAATAACAAGCCGTATGCCTCCCCGGCAACGGCGCCAAAATTTGATCGGTTGTCAGCCGAGAAAATATAATTTCACTTTCTCACTCTGTAGGATCAGAATATCGCAACATCAATACCTTTGCGAAATCTTTATACAACACACTGTGAGAATATCACAGACTGGTTACAGAAATGATGCAACAGATGACGACAGCCTAAACACGAGAAAGATGTGGATACCTAGCAAGATTTAGGAGTGTTGCGAAATTTAACATTTGTATACTTGCGAGAATATCGCAAGCCAGATCCGAAAATAAAGGACAGCTTAGTTGTCACCCACTATGTAATATCCTATATAAAGAGCCGAACAGGCTTGAGAGGAGAGAGAGATCTTTTTAGAGTAGAGAGAAAGTTTGGAGGAGAGAGAAAGTCTAGAGCAATAGTTGTATTCTTGATTTCATTTCCTTTTTGTAAAGTTCTTTAACTCAATTAATAAAAAGTGTGATTGTTAATCTTAAAGATGGGTTGATTATTATGAATTCTTGTGAGGGATGTATTGTAGGATTTCCTGCAACTACATAATGGGGCTAGAAACAGGGATTGAAGGTTAATATTGTGATTTGAAAGAATTTGGAGTAGTAGATAAAGAATTTCATATAATTTTCAACAACTCATTAAGATTGAAAAATGGCTAGAAGAAGAAATACATCAAAACAACCAACAACTATTAGAAGGAGTAGGAGACTTGCTGGAAAAGGGAGAGATGAAATGGAGGAATCTTCAAGAGTGAACACAAGAAACAATGGAGAAAATCAAGTTCAACCGCCAATTCAACGTACACCAATACAAAATAGAACTGTGGATTATGATAGAGTGAGTGTACATACTTGGCGATCAGATTCTGTAGATGAAATGGGAGAAGAGAAGCAATTAGGAAGCAATGGACGAGAGGAGAGAGACCAAGAAGTAATTGGAGGAATAATTCATGGAAATGAAGAGATTGCAGCGTTAGAGGCATTGAGGCAAAGAATACATGAAGAAAGGCGATTAGAAGCAGAAGAACGTGCAAATATGACAAGGAAAAATCATGAGTTGAGAATGGAAAACATGAGATTACAAAGTAGAAGGTCAAGAAGCACTACAAGATCAAGTTCAAGATCAGTTAGAGAAGAAATAAGACGAAATTCGCCTGTAGAAAATTCTAATGAAGATACTCGAGAGGAAATACAAAATCCAGACGAAGAACGTTGTGAAATAATAGAAATAATAGAAGATTGTTGTATTCAACATGGTGAAATTCTTCAAAATGGACAAAACAACGAAAATCAGGGAAATAGGCAACGTCAGGAACGAAATAATCAAGATGGCGAAGAAAATCAGGGAGAAGGAAGGAGAACATTACATGGGAGAGAAGTTCAAAGAAATCGACAAATAATTGAAGATGAAATCGAAAGACATTACACTGAACAAGCACGTTTAGCTTGCGAGAGGGAAAGACTGAGAGCAGAAGTGGAAGAACAAGAGCTACAAGAGGCAATTCGCCAGAACAATCATGATAAAAGAGAAATAAGGCGTGAACAAAATCGTAATAATGGTAATATCAATGAAGAATATGATAGAGTACAAAGGAGGGCTGAAAGGCGGCAAAGAAGAGAAAATGAGAAATATAATGGTGTGCGGATTCATGAAAGAAATGAAAGAGAAGATTGCAGAGAAAGACGAGAAGAAAATGATGAACAAGAAAATCAAAACAGATATGAACGCAGAAGAAGAGGGGCGGAGTTAAAAAGACCAATGGATCCAAATTCTGGTGTAAATGAACAAATTTTGAGAGAGCTAGCGGAAATGAGAGGAATGTTAAATAATAAAAGAGAAGGAGGTAGAAGACAACTGGATGAAGCCATAGAAGAAGCTGCGAAAACCCCATTCACACAAGAAGTACAATTAGGAGGAATACCACCAAAGTGCAATTTACTGCGTTAACCAAAGATTTTTGACGGAACAACTTGTGCAAGACAACACATCAAAGCTTATGTGAGATGTATGCTACAATAGGAAAACCATGATGTTTGTATTGTGCAAATATTTTGCATCAAGTTTAACAGAGAGGCCTTGAAATGGTTTGAAGGTTTTCCAAAGAATACTATAACATCTTTCAACCATTTGCAGGCTACATTTTTAGGGGCGTATATAAGTAACAATTCCTCACGACCTGGCATTGAAGATGTATTTTGGTTAAAGCAAAGGGTTGGTAAAAGTTTGAAACATCTAACCATGAGGTGGAAGACAATGTGTAGTGATATGGTTGGTCGTGTGGATGAGAGATATCTCATTATATCCTTCATTAACGCTATGTTCGAAACCAATCTGTTATACATTCAAATTTTCAGAATCAAGAATACGATCACAATGACTGAGTTGCGAGAATTTCAGGAGGAGTATATTGCTCTTGAGGAAAAGCAAAATGAGATGGAATCATACCCAGTTGCGAACACAAGTTCAAAAGCAGCGAATGCAAGCTTGTTACCTAAGTTGATAAGTATTTTGGCGAGCACTTCGCAATGACAATAAGAGAAGATAATGGGAGATAGTCAGCAGAAACTAGTAGCTATGGGAAGTCGTGATCAAGAAGAATTTGAGAGAGAAAGAAACTTCTATAGCCGTAGTGGAAATAACAAAATTCAAAGACTTGATCAGCCACAAGAAACTTATGGAGGTCAGAGGCAAAACTATCACAGAGGACAGGGAAGTCATAAGGTAATATGGGCAGAAATCAAAATGCCACCTCTGAACGCTAGTGTGGAGAAAATATGGGAAGCTATAATCTTGATGGAAAACATACCCGCGCCATGGAACATGGGGAGTGAACCACCTCCAAGCCACCGAAGTCATGAATTTTGCTCTTATCATCATTTCCATGGACATTCAACAAATGACTGCAGAAATATAAAGAGAATCATTCTCAGGATGATAAATCAGGGAAAATTAAATTATTTTCTAGCAGGACAACCTCAATCTCAACCATTACCACCTCCACCAGAAATTCGCAGGACAAACACAGCAAAGGAAAGAGAAACATTTGTAATAGAAGTTGGAGCAAAGGCAAAGAATATGTTTTGTCACTCTATTGTACACTCGTACAAAACAATCGAAGACTTTCACGATAACATTCTCAGCAGGGTTTTCGCAAGAGATGCCGATGATAGAGAAATAATAAACATTGCGAAAATATTGCCACTGAAAGAATGGCAAAAGCAGACTATTTCCTTCGTCGTAGAAGAAGTACCTGAGGGTGGAGAAATGCACGATAACCCATTAGTGGTAATATTGGAGATTAACCCAAAACCTAGTGATGATGAAGATGATGAAGCTGAGAATTCATGGGCAATCAACAGAGTTTTAATCGATACTAGAAGTTCTGTGGATATCCTTTTTTATCATGCTTACAAAACTATTGGAGGAAAAGATGAAGATCTAATACCTTCAACCTATAAAATCTATGGTTTTAATGGCACTGCCAATAAGCCTAAAGGAGAAGTCAATATACGAATTCCATTGAAAGGATTGTCCTATGAAATTATGTTCTGTATAGTCGATGTGGAATCACCATACAACGCATTGATTGGACGACCCTGGTTACATGGGATTATAGGTGTAGCATCGACTTTCCATCAATGTATCAAGTTCCCTCATCCCAGTGGTATTGGCATCATAAAAGGAGATTGGGTTGAAGGAAAGAAGTGTTATGAAATTATATAGAATCTTGCGAAGAAAGAGTTGCGAAGAAGAAGAATTGGAAACATAACATCAGAGAAAAACAAAAAAGTGAAAGATTGATGGTAGATGCAATAGAACAGAGAGATGAAGAAACGCTGCGAAACCAATGCATGCTGAAGATAAGAAGTGGTGAAGGTTTTGCAAAAGATAAGAAAATAACAGAAAATTTCAAAAATGCAGAGGCAGAAAGTAGCAAAAGTAAGAGACTTAAAGAATGAATGTACTTGTTGACTGCCAAAGTAAAAATTGGGAGAAGAAAGAAAAATATATGGTTGATTTGTTTCAAAAAATAAAAAATAAAAATAAAAATAAAAAATAAAAAAATAAAAATTATGAATAACAAAGATGAGATTGCGAAAGAGCTGATATTCAGAAGAAGAAAATATATTTTATGAATGACAAAGATGAGATTGCGAAATTATAAAAGAGCTGATATGCAGAAGAAGAAACAAAACAATCAGAAAGGGGCGAACCTTCTATGGCGTACACCCTAGTTCGCGAAATCAAAATTTCGCAAGAGGCAAATGTAAGACCTAAAGTGCGTCATAGAAGGGGGTACATGTTGCATGGCTCAGCGAAAAGGTTACACCGCCCCTGGAACTTGAGTCATGGAGATTTGGGGTCAATAAAGCCCATCCAGGAGAGGTACCTTGGATTTTCAACCTAAGCTTATGACTTAGGTTGGACGACCGAGGGTCTTTTCTAAGGAGTGCGGCATCTGATCAAGGCGCCGAGGTTCACGGTTGAGCCAAGAGTGCCTGGGGCGTTTGAAGCGTCTCGTCCATTCTTGGCAAGTCTTGACTTATGCTGCACTCGGCCCGAAGAAAACCACACTTAGGGTGCAGTCTCGTAACCATAAGCCCTATAGGAAAAAGGGATAAGAGGCTGCGAAAACAACTAGTTGTTGTTAAGACCGGATGGGAGGAGCCAACCTTGTATGGTAGAGGTACGTCTCCTTGAAGGGGCAACAAGGGGGAAGATAAGGGCGGCACCCTCCATTAGGGAGCTGATAAGTGTCTTAAGACGCAAATGTCATGAGGCTTTATTTTCGCAAGAAAATTTAGGCTTTTCATATTTGTGCGGCAATCCTGAAGAGGCAATAATACAAAAGAGAAAGATAAGACGAGATCAATGGGTCAATACATGAAAGTGTAAGGACGTCCTGCGATTTCGTCGCAAGACGGCAATGTCATGGGGCTTTATTTTCGCAAGAATATTTAGGCATGTCATATTTCCGCAACAAAAATCACAATAGAAAAAAGTTAAGGCAAGATCAAGGGGTTTTTGCATGCAAGTGCAAAGACGTCCTGCGATTTTGTCGCAATGAAAAGAGGTGGCAAAATAAGACCTTTAACTAGGAAGGCAAAATAAGACCACATAAGAGAAAAAGAAAAAATGAAATCTTGGAAGAAACCAAGAAATATCTAATTTTGAAAATTCAGCAGAAACAATCATGAGACTCGAGGCATGAATACATGTTGCTATTCAAAAGTAACTTGCTTAATCTTTCATTTGAATACAAATAACAGAGGCAAGTATGGGAATGAATAGAATAAGAGCATGTTATTTGTCTCTATATGATAGATTTACGCACGCATAAAATGAAAGATTGATAATATATTGATTAACCATATTGCAAAAAAGAATTGCTTTTTTAATATGTGCAGAAAGGAACAAAAAAGGTAGAACTTGCATTTGAAGATTCAAGAAATTCGCAGCAAAAGATTACAAAGATTGGAGATTAAAATAATGAATGTACAGATATTACAAAAAGAGAAAGAATGAAATAGAACTATTTCTTGTTTGACTCCTCAGATTCTTCATCAAATCCTTCTTCTTCTTCACCTCCATCAGATTCTTCTTCTTCACTAGCATCACTGTCAGAAATATCCAGAGGAGGTGCATTCTTGGGGATTTCTTCTAAGAGGCAAGGATATGTAGAATGAGGGATATTATTGTCATTGCAGACCGTCTTAATAGTCTGATTGCGAAAAAGAATAGGTCATTCTTAAAGTTCGCAACATTAATCTTTAGTTGACTCTTCAGTCTAGAGCATTTATCATTGCGAGAAGAAAGATCCTTTGGGAGCTGCTCCTTTTCAGACTCAAGTTCTTCAATTCTTTTGAGAAACCTCCCTTGGCCTTCTCGCGAACATATAACAATGAATCAAGCAACTTGATGACAATTTATGAAAGACAAACAATTAATAAAGAAGAACAATTAACAACCTTCTTTGTCAGAAATCATATCCCTAACCAAGGCCGTGTGCTCAGCTTGAAGACTAACATTTACACCTAAATTATTTCTGGCGTCATCTAGAACTTTCGCAGCCCAAGCGAATTCATCATCATTATTTATGAGAAGAAGGGAGAGAATTTGATTCTCTCTTTCGCTAAGTACAGCATTTCTACGGTTAGAATCATCTCGTTCAATTTGAACCTCAAGAAGGGTTTTTTGGAAATTCGCTAACGCTTGAGCACCTTGTCTAGATGCGATCTTTATCATCTATGAGATCACTTGGTTCTTAAAGTATTGATTTTCTCTTTAGAATTAAGATAGAAACGCTTAAATTGGTTGGCTAAGCCCAAGCTGGATCTATGGTCAATTTCTAAGAGGCGAAGTTTAGATCTGAGTTCATTTATGGGAAGAGGTTTAATCTTGTCATTTGAAAAACTATTTAAGGAATTATTAAGGTGTTCAAGGAGGGTATTATTATCCATAGAATTGGGGAATGTGTGAAGGAGAATGGCTTCATCAGAAAGATTATAGACGTCTGCGAAAATGATAAGTTAGATGAAGGAGGATAATGAGAAAATAAAATAAAGGAAAAATAAAAAGTTTCATACCATAAAGTTGCTTATTGGCATCCTGAAGACTAGATATTTTGTCCTTTTGAGAAGAAGATTCAGCTTCTAATTGTTTGTTCTTGTAGCGAAGATCAACAACTTCAGCTTCCAGTTCTTCGTTTCTCTTGCGAAGTTGAAGATTCTTGTTTTCAATAATACCACGTCTCTTTTCCAAATCTGAGGCAACAGCGAAAGAAGCTTTCCCAGTCTGCGAAGGAAAATAAAGAAATTGTCAAGATATAGTATAACATTAAATCATAATTATGAAGAAAAAGATAAATGAAGGCATACCAAGATAACAAGAGAATTCAGAAAGCTAGGAGTCACTGATCTGGAGACCCCATGAAGAGAATCACCACCATCTAGTAAAGGGTCATCACAGATGTTAGCAAGAGCTCTGCATGTGCCAGTGAGATGATCATCCCCGATCCCTTGCATGGAGTCAGGGAAGATGCTAGACAATTGTGTCATTGAAGATTCAGGTGGAAAATCTTCTCTTGTGAAAGAACTATCAAGGTCGTTATCATCATCATCAGAACTCTCGCCAGATCGAAGATTTGAAGGAGAAGGAGAATGAACTTTTCGCTTCTTTGAAGGTGGGGCAGAAGATTTCTCCTTGCGAAGAGAACCTTTACCTTTGCCTTTGGTCTTCGCAACCTTAGATCCTTCTTCTTCTTCAACAACTACAACACCAACCTTCGCACACAAATGAAGATAAGAAACAGAGGCAACAATATTGTTAAAAGTATAAAAATGTTTCTTACTTCATCTGTGATGGAGCGTAGAGCAGATAAAGTGCTAGCCTTCCCAGTCCTATTATAGCTCGATCTCAGCTTTTTAATCTAAAATTTTCGCAAAAATTAGAGAACAAGAAAGTAACAACAAATGAAAGATTATGAAGTGATCAAGATTTACCTCTTTCGCTTTCTCGGGCCAATTAAATACCCAAGGTTGATAAGTGGCGAGATTCGCAGGAAGCACATTTGAACCTGAAATATAAGGTCCCTTCAAAACCAGTGGAAAGACGCACCATCTGTCGTCTTTAGAGTGGCGAGGAATATTATTCTTGCTAGAATGCCAATCAATGTCCTGCATAAGTATTCTATCGCTGGCAACATTTTCTTTCCTCTTCAAGCGAGCACCCCAGCGAGTTTTATCATTTTTCATGTTTATTACTTCGTAATTTTCAAAGAAGCTCTCTACTGTGTATTTTTCGGCGAATATTTCAAAATCCTCAAATTCAGGATCCCTGACTTCTTTTTGATAAAGAGATCCTTTACCAGCACTGCGGTTGGCGAATTCAAGCATTAAGCGAATGCAGTCCCCACTCAATTGGTAGATGGCTCGCGAGAATTTCGTAAAACAAGGGAAGATTAGGATCATAGATAGGAATGGGAAGGCCAACGAGAATCTGACCAAGCGAAATTATGATTTCTTTATCATCACAATGATGATTAGAAAACAATTTAGCAGAAAGAATGGATTTAGCTCCTTGATCGGGAATGGTGGCTAATGTAAAACCTCTCCCTTCGAGATCTTTCTGAATTCCTTCAAGAGAAGTTTCATATTTATGACCAGCTGGAGCCATTTTCAGTATGGGAATGAAGAAGAAATTAAAGATCAAAAGAAGTAGAAAAAAGAAAATTTACAACAACAAGAGCGGAATTTACGGAGAAACGGTGAAGAAAAGTTGCAGAAAAGATAAGAAGGAAAGTAAAAAAGAAGAAGAGAAGAATTCTCGAGAAGATAAGCACATTTAATGCGAATAATAGATGTCAACGGTTGAGAAATAGCGGTTGAAAAGGACGTGTCAAGAAATGGATGGAAGAAGACATACGTGTAATAAATTCTGCGTAAAAGTACAAAATCATGTCAATATAGAAGAATATGGAAAAATGAACGGCTGCGGCATTTTGAAGTACTAATTCTCATGACATTCTCTCCTTCGCAGAGAAGACATGAGAAGAGGCAAGATGTAGGATCAGAATATCGCAACATCAATACCTTTGCGAAATCTTTATACAACACACTGCGAGAATATCGCAGACTGGTTACAGAATTGACGCAACAGATGACGACAGCCTAAACACGAGAAAGATATGGAGACCTAGCGAGATTTAGGAGTGTTGCGAAATTTAACATTTGTATACTTGCGAGAATATCGCAAGCCAGATCCGAAAATAAAGGACAGCTTAGCTGTCACCCACTATGTAATATCCTATATAAAGAGCCGAACAGACTTGAGAGGAGAGAGAGATCTTTTTAGATTAGAGAGAAAGTTTGGAGGAGAGAGAAAGTCTAGAGCAATAGTTGTATTCTTGATTTCATTTCCTTTTTGTAAAGTTCTTTAACTCAATTAATAAAAAGTGTGATTGTTAATCTTAAAGATGGGTTGATTATTATGAATTCTTGTGAGGGATGTATTGTAGGGATTTCCTGCAACTACACACTCTACTAAATATAAATGAAGTACGTGGTAAGAAAGAGTTCGTTCCCACATAGAGGCTTTTGTTGTTATAAAATTTCAGTTTCTTAGTAACCAAGGGGGGATTTTTGTTTTATCTAAGCAATAAAATAGACCAAAGCAAATAAAATAATTTGAATAATCAATAAAGAGAAGATATTGGTCATGGGATAGTATCATTCACAAACATATATTTTCATCAATGACTAGAATTGGTATTTTAATCTCTCATTTACTAAAATTCCTAGGATACCTTGATCGCAAGAATATCCCGCTAATTCCCTGATTTCATCACAACCGCATTAAAAGATGTATATGTGAATTCTTCCTAGAAAGCAACCTAACGTGTAAAAGCACAATCAATTTTAACTCCCTAAAAGCAATAAGTTCTATGGAATAAGACTAATCAAGGCAATCAAACGTGTAAAAGCACTAATTCGATTTAACCAAGGTTATGATTCATTTGTGACTAGTAGGATATATCACTACAAGCACTACCCACAATTATGCTACTTAGAATCAGGGATAAACAACTTTTTCGTATTGAAACCCCTAGTATAGCTTTAGAAATGAATGCAAATTGGATTGATTCCGGACTCAACCAAACAAACAATCAAATCATATGACAATATAAACCATAAATCATAAACAATAACTTATTGAGACAAAACTAATTCATAGATTCAAATAACATGTTGTGAAATCCACTTTATCCCATGACCAATAATATGTGTTTAGCTAGTCATAGCTTTTGAGTTCATCATAATCATAATCAATAATAAAATAATGAAGAAGATGAAAAAAAAAATAATGAAAGCAAACCCTAGTGGAATCGCCGCTCTCCTCCAAAGCTCCAAGTAGAAAAATACGTCCTCTCAAAAGAAGAAACTTTTCCTTTTTGTAACCTTCCAAAACTAGGTCTTCAAAGTCCAAGTGGTCCACCAAGCCCATATGTGAGAAAAACCCAAGTGAAAATATGTCCCAAAAGTAGTTGCCGGAAAACTGGTATTATAGTCAGAAATTGGCCGGATAAAGTCATCTCAGGTGCCTGTAAAAGTCACCGGTTAAAACTGTTCGAACGGGTCCACTCGGGTCAACTCAAAAGTCAGACCGAGTTGAAGTGAGTCGGGTGGTCTAGTCAGACCTTAGTCAGAGTCTAACAAGCCTGACTGAGCTGAGTGGTCTTGGCCAAAGCCATTTACACTGCCTGAGTTGGTGTTGCGCCATGATGACCCTTAGCAGCAATAATGCACCACCAGTTTCATAAAAAGTGCATAACTTAACCATTTGCAATTTCAGCTCTACACAACAATCTTCATTTCTTCTTCCCTGTCTCAGTCTCTCAATTGCGAGTAATACAACACACAACTGCATCATCAGTCCATTGCAGCTAACAGTCCAAATCCTTGTCAGCTTATTCTCCACCTAATCCATCTCTTCATAAGCAGCAACAACATCAACCAAGTCACCACCATAGTTCATTTTCAGCTCCAGACTGGGACTTCACATACAACCTTAGCATCAAACATAACTCCACACCACATACCCAATAACACATGCTCTTCTTGCTCCCATTTCAGCTGCAACATATCCATTGGAACAATACCACCATTCAACTTAATTGTGCCATTCCTGCAACACTGTTTCTCTTGCTCATTATCTCAACAACACAGCCACTGGTTCCTCTTCCTTCTAAACCATCAGCACCAGACCAAAGCATATATACAGCTCATTCACGCCAGCCATTCCTGTACACATAATTACATTCACTGCATTTGTACCTTCACCTGCAACATGAACCCAACAGACTCCATTCTTGCACCAGGTCCATCTCTGCTCAAACACATTCAATTCTGCAGAATTACAGCTTCAGTCCTACAAGTTCCCTACACATTATGACCATGGCAGCAACAAATTAAGCCACCTGCAATTTCATATCACATCCATTCTTTGCTCTGTGTATTCACTTAAGCTTCAACTCCACAAACAGCCATGAATCACAGAATCCAGTAGATCCCTTTTGTTCTTCTCACAGCTCCAACACACATTCATTCCATTGCTTCAGCTGCACACATCTCAGTTACCACCAATGTTTCTGTAACAGCAACACCACCATCAACAGATCCCTGTAATCCTTCTTCCACCGAACTGTAACCCAATGAGCATTTGAATCTCTCAATTTCCAAACTCACAGACCACGGCTCTTGCAATCTCTGTCTTGTCACAACTTATTCATCAAACATTTCTGCAACAACAACATCACAAGGTTGTTTCATGTTCACCTGCAATGGCTTGGCTTCTCTTCTTGCAATTCTGCTCAGCTTCAATTCTAACTAACAAATGCTTAGACATTGCCACAACAGCTCAGTATCAACAACAGTAACACAAGCTCCTATTTCAACCTGCAATCACCTGCATCATCAGTTCACATCAAACCCTAACCTCCTCCATATTGCATTTCACTCGAATCAACACTAGAGTCCCTTTTAACTGAACCCCAGTACCAACATCCATCTTCATGATTTGCCATCATCCCCCTGAAACCATCCATGGCTCCACTGCAAACAAAATCATTTCCTCCATCTGCAACCCTAACTTCATTTGAATCTTCAAACCCCTTCAACAGAGACCGCCATCAAAACCACCTTCCATAAACATCACAACATCTTCTTTATATTCTTTCTACTGATTTCTAGGGTTCAAATTCGAACAGAACCCAAGATTTACTATAAACCCAATTCATTCACACAAACCCATCAGCTCATCGCCATCTTCTTTGGTTTCTCATTGCAATTCTGTCCGCCTCTATTCAACATCGATCTGCAGCATCCATCGTAGCTTCTTATCCTCTTTTCTCAACTTATAATCCTCAACCACGGGCACAAAATTTCCACATATTCGAGACCCGTCTGCAGAAACCCATAAATCATCCAAGAACACGACACCATATTCAAAACCCATTTAATTTCTTCTAATCAAACCCTAATTTCTAAAACTCTAGATTTCAAACTCATCTTCAATTTCTAATTCGACTGAGACCATCTCCATCACTTCCTTCTCTGAGTAACAGCATCATCTTCTTAGGAAACCTTCACAGCCACAGTTCTTCAATTCAAGTTCAACATCAACATCCATCTGAATCTTCATTTCTTCTGCCAGCCGCCATTAGTTCATCTCTTCTCTGAATTTCAGAATTCGGGTACAGTGAAAGAAAAGAAGGCTAATAATAAGAAAAGTCATTACTCCTCTGATTTTTAAGTCTTGTGTTAGAATGGAAGTGGATATAGCCACCCAAGGGGTACCCAGAATAACTTAAGGCACCTCAAAAGTTGATATCAGCCACCAAAGAATGATAACTTCTTTTCTTCCATTATGCTTCCTAGCCCGCTCCAAGTATCGCTCGCCTATGAATTGATCTTTTTGTTCTTTACGCTCTAAATGAACGTTTTCTCCTTCTTTTGATCCAAATGACTCCATTGCACCTAATAACTCAAAACTAAACATAAGAGATGCAATTCACAAAGATAATAGCAAAGAAAGCATAAATACTAGATATAAAATTAGGTGTTTTAGACACCTATCAGATGGCTCCCTTAGATTGTTCCAACTTCTATTCTTCCAAAATGCAATTCGTTATAATTTCAGCAAACCTATCTGGAATCAATCTGAACTAAAGTAAGTTAAATAGAGACATGAGAAGCTCTATGGAGCTTGAACACCCCCGCCTCACCGACAACATTTCCCTGGGCTACAGAGTGCCTTGGTCAACTTACAATAATCATCATGAACTTCGAGTTAGGCTTAATATAGAAATAAATATGTCTTTTCAACGACTTTCCTATTAAGCTCATTACCATATCGGTCTCGTTCTAGTGAAAATTTAAAGGCTTAGGTTCGCGTAGGTTACGTGTTCCTAAGGCGGGCAAGAAGGAAACGGTGATGAAATCCGAGTCCTTATCTTAATTTGGCCAGGCTTTTCCCTTTACTATAAATTAAAACCTTATTCAGATCTCAACATATATGCATTATAAAATCATCTAGTAAACCCGCTGACAGGGGATTCACGGGTGTTTAGAATTCTTACTTCCCGTCCCGGATGGGGAAAGAACCGTTGAAGTCGACTCGGGCCACCGAATCCTATGTCAATGTACGAACCCGAGGGGCCGAGATAGTATCGTAATTGTCATCCTTCCCTGCGTAGTTCATATTTAAACTAACCATTCCTTAGGGTTTTAAAAATAAAGTCCAATGTCAAAAATTAAAGTTCAAAAGTGTCCAAAAATAAAACCCGTTCAAAAAATAAAAATAAATAAAATCTAAAAAATAAAATCCAATAAAATAAAAATAACTATATACAAAAATCTTCTTCTTCACTCCTTTCGGGTTTCTTTTTTCTTTCCTTGTTTGGATTTGCTTTTATTTTCAGCACTTTTTCTCTTTTTCTTTAGCTCAGCTCCAAGTCTGAAAGCAAACAGAAAATACCAATACACATAAAAAAGAACAAAAATAAAAATAAAACCTAAAAACAAATCTAAAAATAAGTCCGCGTCGGCGGCGCCAAAAATTGATAGATTATTGAAGTGGTATTAAAAGTATCGTTCACTCAGACTTATTAAAATTGCTTTTAGATTTAAATTTTAATATTAAAACTAGAAAACTTGAACAAAGATTATGGAGAGAACTGAGACTATGGATTCCACCCTTGATCAATTTTTTAGTATTTCGGTTAACAACAATATTTATGCAATTCTTACGTTAAAAGTGATTCTAAAATATCGCCCACAGTAGATTTTCAAAACAGTAGATGTAAATCGCAACTATGAAGCATTAAAAGTCCTAGACTAAGTATGCACCATCAAGAAAAATCACAACTACTTCAAAAACCATAAATCCAATTTTAATACAATGCAAACAATCATAAAAGAAATTGTAAAATAATAATTAAATAAAATATACCACTTTATTATTGGAATAAGGCTTTTTCCATAGCCCCAGCAATGGGGTTTAACTCCTTATTATTACAAAGAGAAAAACTCGAAGAATAGGAAAAAGATAATCAAACCCTAAACTACTATTGCTCCTGGCTACTCGCTCTCCCCAGTAATGAATTGGTTCACCCTTTTTATAACTTTTTTTTTTGATGCCCTAGACTAGTGGTCCCTAGACTACATCCAAACTCCTTAAATTGGAGTGGATTTCAGCAATTACAAGGTTCGAACCCCTACCTCCGCAGTGAGAGGGAGCATGCCAATCACCAGACCACTTGGTGATTGGCAGCCCTTTTTATAACTAGCAGACCAGATTCTTTCCTTTCTTTTATAAAAATTCTCATTTCCCAAATAAACAAATAATTTTCCTAAACGTAAGAGAATATCTTGCAGCATAAAATCCAAAAAGTAAATAATGATATCCTTCCTTTAGTACATTCGGCGTTTGCTCAATATGTATATTTTTTTTTAATTTTGACACAATCAGCAGGGATTAAAGGGCCCCTAACCCAGCAAAGAAAAAAGAACAAGAAAAACGGAAAACCTAGACTAAACTAGGGAAAACACAAAAAAAACCCGAAACTAGCCAAACTAGGTCCAACTCATAATCTGAAGTAGACTTTTTGACTGCTATCATCATGAAGAATCTCAGTGAATTCCTCTCCAAGTTGCCTCCAATCTAGAACTTCAAACCCTGAAGGTGGATAGATACCAGCTAGCCAGTCAGCTGCCCTATTGGTCTCTCGATAAATGTGATCAAATTTTATCCACTCAAACTGCTTCTTTAATCTCATAATACTTCTCCAAATATATCTAACATTCCAAGGAGGAGATGGATTACTGCTATTTAGAAGAACCACAACTGTCATAGAATCCAAACCAAAATGAACTCTTCTAAAACCCATATGAATAGCTGCTTTCATGCCAACTTCAACACCTTGCAGTTCATGGCCCAAAACAGATATAGCAATACTAGAACCTGCAACAGCAAAAAGACAAGTACCTGGATTGTCTCTAATTATAGCACCAAAACCACCCAGACCATCACCCAAAGAGCCATCAGTATTTATCATTACAGTATCCAAGCTGGGTCTGAGCCAAGAACATCTAAGCTCCACTCTGATTTGAAATTGACAGACCACATTCCAAGTAGAGAATAAATCTCTAGTCTAAGAGTTTTCATCAACCTTAATATCTTGAGAAGCTAGTTTCAATTTAACATCTTGAATAATCATCCATCTCACCTGATCAGTGGAGTTATGCTGCTATCTAAAAACTCTAGCATTTCTTTCTCTCCAGATATGATAAACATAACTGTTAAAAGTAAGTTTCTTGACTGAAGTATTAGCAGACTTACCCATAAAAGCTCCAACACACCAACTAATATCCTCCTTCCAATTAGCTCTTAGACCAATAACATATCCCAACTTGATAAGGAGACCCTGCCAAATCTGAGAGGAGAAAGGGCATTGCAAGAAAAGGTGATCCTCAGTCTCAATACTCTGATTGCATAAAGCACATGTAGGAGAGACTTCCATTCCCCACTGAATAAGCTTTGCTTTAGTTTTAAGTCTTTGGTGAAGAGCAACCCAAGTTATGAAAGAATGTTTAGGAATATGCATCTTAAACCACACAAGACTTTTCCATTCAGGGCACTCCATAGAACCCCTAAGAACCCTATAGGTGTCTTTGACAATAAACTTACCAGAAGAATTAGGAGTCCAAATAACTTGGTCCTTCTCACCAGAATCAACACTAACAGAACTAATTTGATTGAAAATTTCAGCTGTAAGTAAATCATTAGTATGAGGCAGCTTCCAAACATCATTCTCAATGTATTCTGAAACTCTACAATCTCTTCCAAGAAAGACATTATTAATAACATCATTAGGAATCCAGTCTACCAGCCTTCCATTAGGGTGTCAATTTCCAGTAAGAAAAGAAGTGTTAGCTCCGTTACCAATATGCATCTTTAAAAGTTTAGCAACTTCCTCCCTTTGGCCGAGGATATTCCTCCAACTCCAAGAAGCATCTTGAGGGCACTTCATAGTCCATAAACATTTATCTTTAACTAAATTGGCCTTAACCTAGTCACTCCATAAGGTTTTCTTATTGGAGACTAAATCCCAGACATGTCTCATATTAGCAGCATTATTAGTAGTCTGCAGATCCCTGACTGCTAATCCTCCCTCCTGTTAAGAATAGCAGATTTGACTCAAACTAATCTTCTTTTCTAACTCAACCCCACTCCATAAGAATCTTCTAATATAGAATTGAAGCACTTGATAACTTTCTTAGGGAGAAGAAAACATGAAAGCCAGTAAAAAACCATACCATTAATAACACTTTTAATGAGCATCAATCTACCCCCATAAGTGAGAGTTTTTGCTTTCCAAGATTTAATCCTATTAGTAACTTTATCTATGAGAGGGATACAATCCTGAAAAGATAGTCTAGAGGATAATAAAGGTAATCCCAAATATCTCACAGGAAGACTACCAACAGCACACCCCAGACAAGTAATAATATTCTTCAAATTAATCTCATTGACAAAAGAATGAAATAGAGAAGTTTTTTCCTGACTAACCTCAAGGCCAGTGCAAGCACTGAATTTCATAATTGTTGTGTTAAGAGCAGAAGCAGACTTCAGATCACCTTTGAAGAAAACTAAAATGTCATCAGCAAAACATAAGTGAGTGACGCAAGGAGTCTGACATTTAGGATGAAGGCCAAATTCTCCATTATTAACTTTTTGTTGAAGACAAACACTTAAAATCTCCATCACCATGACAAATAAGTAAGGGGATAAAGGACATCCCTGTCTAAGACCTCTCTTTGCACCAAAGAAACCATAGGGGGAACCATTAATCATAATTGAGAATCTAGAAGTAGAAATACAACAATATATCCACTCAATGAACAATGGAGGAAAACCAAATTTTTCTAAGGAAATAACAATAACCCTCCAGCTCACAGTATCATAGGCTTTCTTCAAGTCAATCTTCAATGCACACCTAGGAGTACCATTAGTTCCATGATAATTCCTTAAAATCTCATGAGCCAAGCGAACATTGTCTTGGATGGATCTCCCAGAGATAAAAGCAGATTGATTTGCATTAATTAAATTACCTAGCACATGCTTCATTCTTAAGGAGATGAGCTTGGTTAAATACTTATATAAAACATTGCAACAAGCAATAGGTCTAAAATCCAAAACAGAGTTAGGATTATCCTTTTTAGCAACAAGAGTAAGAAAGGTACTGTTTACCTCCTTTAGTAATTTTGCACTTTTGAAGAAATTCTGCACAGCTGCTGTAAAGTCATCACCCACTATGCTCCAACAGAATTTAAAGAACCAACTGGAGAAACCATCAGGCCCTGGGCTTTTACTAGAATCAATGGAGGAGAGAGCCAAAACAATTTCATCTCTAGTAACTGGTTTAATTAGATTAGCCTTATCATCCTCTTTTAGAATATTATCAAAATGAATAGAATCAAAAGCTTCAGAATCTTCAACAAAAGTACTAGAAGTATCATCAAATAAAGAAGAATAAAAATCAACACATTAAGAGGCAATTTCATCCCTAGACAATAGCGTAAGAATATTGTTTCTAGAATACCTCTCCTTCAGGGAATTGTGGAAAAAATGATAGAATCCCCAAGACCCATCCATTTCACTCTGGATTTTTGCTTAGCAATGGAATCTTCATATCTAGAAACCTTAGCAAAATTGTGCATAGCAAATTTCTCCTTTCTAGCAGAATCAACGCAAAGAGGATGAGACTGAATATGCTTTTGTATATCTCTCAGCTCCTTTCTAGCATGTTCCACTTGATTGGATATATTGTTAAACCTATCCTTCTTCCATTGAATAATAGCAGCTTTTACTCTTTTAACTTTAGTAACAAGAATAAACATAGGATTACCTCTAACAGGAGCATACCAGGCATTTCTAACTAGCTCCATAAAGTCAGCTTCCTCTGTCATGAAATTATAGAACTTGAAAGGAAAAGGACCATGATGCCTATCTTCAAAAATGGAAACCACAGCAGGAGAATGATCAGAAATGCCAGCTTCAAGAAATTCTGCCTTAGAATCAGAGAAAGCATTAACCCACTCCATATTTACCATAGCTCTATCTAACTTGGATAAAATTCTGATATCATCAGTATGCCCATTAGTCCAAGTAAATAGATTCCCAAAATAAGTTAAATAAAAAATATGGCTATCTTGAGTACAATTCCATAAATCAAGATAATTCTGAGGACTTACATTACCTCCCACTTTTTCATGGGGAAACAAGATTGAGTTAAAATCACCAACCACTAACAACGGAAGGGAGCTAGAAGAAGTATAATCCTTAATATCACTCCACAACTGTTGTCTCTCCACAACATCATTACTCCCATAAACAAAGAAGACCACAAACTTCAAACTTCTACTAGTGGTAACTTCAACCAGTATCATTTGATCAGTAGAAAGAACAATGGAAATCTGAACTTCCAAGAGATTCCAACCTATCCAAATCCTCCCTGAAGCATTATTCAAGTAATTATCTGTAAAAATCCAATCAGGTCTAATAGACCTTCTTATTCTATCTTTATTCTGACTCTGAACATGAGTCTCAACAATACCTATAATAGATAATTTATTAGTTCTAATAAAATTTCTGACTTCTACTTGCTTAAGAGGGTCATTCAATCCCCTTATGTTCCAACCCCCAATTTTAAACATCATTATTAACTAGAGGTTTGGCCTTCCTACCTCTAGCAGACTTCTTCAAATCTGTTCCCTTTTGATGAATACTTTTAACTCCCTTAGAGTTTTGGATTTTCTTTTGATAATGGCTTCTGGCACTACTACCACCAATAACTGAAAACCCTGATGTGTCTTTACCTCCCACATTAGGATCAATATTCTCAGCTGAAGTTGAATTAAGTCCAGGCTGACCTCTATTCTTCTCTACTTCCTCAATAGCATTAGTAACCTCCATAAGTACATCGAAATAATTCTTAGTTTGGATAACTGGTTGATTAACAGTATTTTGAGAATCCTTAGAGACAAACTCAGTTTCTTGATCATTAAGAACTCTCTTTCTAGAATCAGGTACCCCATTCTGCACATTAGTGACATCCATCATAACACCTTCCACATGATCAATATTATCTTCTAAAATCTCCTCAATTATTCCCTCCATTGGAAGTGACTTATCCTCCATAGAAGGATTTAATTTAAGATTTTTAACAACCCATTCACTTCTTTGGGTCCTTGTTCTTCCCTTATAATTCTATTCAATCACTTCAGTGTGTTGAGCTTTAGGACATTTAGCATCAGTATGACCAAAGATTTTGCACTCACACCATTTTGGAGGCTTCCAAGGGCAGTCCACCTGAACTCTGAAAGATTCTTTTCCATCAATAACAATTGGTATCTCATTTGGAAAGTCACATGAAGTATCAACCTCCACGCAAACTCTAGAAAAATTCATTCTGGATCTATCATAAGTCTTCTTATCAGTCATTAAAGGTTTGCCTACAAAGCTAGCAATAAACCCAATACCTTTCTGATTCCACATAAACTTAGGGATCTTTAAATTAAACCAAACAGGTACAATTTTCAACTCCTCCACCATTTGTTCAACCAGAGGGGACCATGGTCTAATCAAGAACAATCTATTAGCAATATAAACATGACCTCTCTCAAGAACAACTTTTCTATCTTCATTATTATGAAATTCAAACATAAAAGTTGAATCACTGTGTAAAGTCATATGAACCTCTCCCTTTAATCTCCAAATACGCAATAAGGAATTCTTCACAAAGTAAAAAGGTAACCGACGTCCAAAAAAGGAACCCGTAACCATATTTTCAAACTCCTTAATATTATCTTCAAAATCATAATAAGAAATTACCATAGCCATCTTACCATTTATCATTTGAGGAGCTTGATAACCCAATTCCTTTTGTTTCATTTGTTGTTCACTAGCTGCTTTAGCAGCCATCTTAGCACAAGAACCTTTCGTACTCTCAGATCTATTAACCTGTTGAACAGACAAATTACTTCCACCAGAGGGAAGTGGAGGAAACATCTCCAAATCGGTCTTCTTAGAAAAATTAGTCGAATTAACTCCCTGAGAGATCCCCTCCGTCACCTTGGGAGCAGCTGAAAGAGGAGGAGCAGAAGCCGTGGAAGAAGAAGAAGCACCACCAGAAGGTGGTGCCATGAGAATCAACGAAATTCTGAAGAAGAAAAGTCAAACCCTAAATCGCCTTGGTCAAAATTCGACGACCAAGGTCAAGCTAGAAGCTTAATAGGTAGTCTTACCCACGCATACACATGCTTTCTTTTTTCTTGTACTAATATTCCACTAGCAATTTTATTCACTTTTACCATTAAACATGCAATGCCTTTCCAACTTTCCATAATTGAGAAATGATGTCAACATATTCTCATAAATTAACCGGCTCTTTTATGTTTGTCACATGCAATTGATTTACCAACATAGTTATCATCTTTGACATTCCAAGTTTGCGTGACCAAAGTGCAAAACCAATATTCCGTATATATTCATTTCTCCCAAAAATGTAGTGCCCGGTCCCAACAACATTAACCAGGTCAACTAAGTTAAGTAGATACTGGTTGTAAATCCAAAGGCCCATTATGCTTCTTTTCACTTGGTCAAAATTCCAAATCAGGCCCACTAGCTTGATTATGTTGATTTACCGGTGACTAGTCAATTGGTGTTGGCTTCCATAATCCATATCTTAAGATATCCAGGATAGTGCTTCAGGTCCATTTTGATCCATCTTAGGGGCGAAGTTCCGCATTATTTCTTCAAGCTTTATTATCAAAATTCTGAAAAACTAAAGAAAATTATTAAATATAAACAAACTAAAGAACTAGTAAATGTAATTTTAGTGATAAATATGTACGAATTAACCACTCGTCACTTTCATTGGGTTAAAGTTGAGTGGCTCTTGCACCAAGTTATTTAGTGAAAAGGACTCAAAGAGTGACTCTTTGTAGTGATCTACACTACAAATGAATAATCAGACCTAACTCTGTAGGATCTACACTGCAGAGATTAGAGATAAAACCTCAAATGAGGAAAGAACAAACACTCAACAAACAAATTCTATTGGATAGTTCCAAGAGGAATACAGACTAGATACTTATTAGGGCAATATAATGGCACATGTGCCAGATGCATATGAACATTACTAACTACACCCAGGGTGCCCTTATATATGGGTTCCCTATAGACGCGGGACATGACAAATACCAACCCCTCTAAGACATCCTTGTCCTCAAGGATGAGACTAGAGCTGAATTGATTTTCTTCAATTGCGTTTCATTTGTCCATCCCCATCTGTTGAATAATGCTTTTAGTAATATGGAAAAAGCCCACTGAAGAGTGCATATCACCTTTGCCTGTATAAGTACAGTCATACACCAGAGAAACTCCACAGAAGTTTGTTAATTTGGTCGATTTCTGGTTGCCCACTAACAAGTAGCACACATTCTTCTCTGATCGAGGTATATTACTGTCGGCTTCATACTTGTACTTAATAACCCAGGTGATGCAGACAATTGCACAAGAACCAAATATCTGAAACAAAACTTCGCTACTTTTTGCGGATATGTTGATCTCAGTAGTGGAGCTCTTCAGCAGCTTGTAGTGTTGATTGTGAACTACAAAGAATTGCAAATATAGTTGTAGACAATGGAAAATCCAGATTCTCATGTTCAGATTTCTGTCAACACCCTTGCTTTGCATAGGCAAGCATAATTTCACAATAACTGAATATAAGCCGACTGATCCTATGAATCTTTTATCATAGAAAACTCTTGCAACGGAATACACAAGCTCCTTTAATTCAATCTCCATTTGCAATATGCAAACCTTACTTAGAAAATCCAAAACTTCCCCAGCAGTCCTTGTAGAAATAATTTCCATGTCTGCTGACACTGTCTTAGAACGCCATTTGTGTCGAAATATGAAACCTAACGACTGACTGCAACATATCAAGCACTGGCAACCATTTAGATTATAGTTATGAAATGTTGTACTCATCTTTTCCTTGACCCGCAATGGCCCAACACAGAAAACTCCTTCCTCGGGTTGAGTTGTTGCAGGCTTGTTGAACACATTTGTATCCCTTTTCGGTTGCATGATGACCTTCCAACTTTCATCACCAACACTACCTGAATTTGAAATGAACATAATGACCACCCATACAAGAATTTCTCTTGGGCTAATAGCTTCTTTTGATTGGTGTTCCAGACTCCACAGCTGACCACTACTGGAAGGATTACGATGAACATTTCTAAAAATGAGGATGAACCACTCACTTAAAATGGCAAGTACAGTATCACCAACAACTCCATGAGCTTCTATGGATCTGTTATGCATATCCATTCTCCATTCACAGTTTTTAGGTACTGGCGGCACGAGTGCATGATGCCGGGCGTATTGGAATCTCAACTTAGGTACCTTACAGCTACAGTAACTCATAGATTGATATCTCTTTGCTTTTATCTTCATAGAAACACCATTATTAAGATGCAACATGTGATGCTCATCCCAGCCGACACTCCATAAACTACTACCACAAAGAATAGAGCCAGGTGATCTAAGTAACTCAATGAATATCCGTACGTAGCCAATACCCATTCTCATACCCCATGGACTTAACAATTTGAACTGCCACCTTGAGAAGACCACCAACTGTGTAGTTGGGAACTTGGTTTCAACAAAAGTAAGATAAATTCTCACTGTTCCCTCAAGAAATTCCGTCCAGCTATTACCATTTGATGATTCGTACCTCGAACACAGTTTAGCTAAAACCATTTCCATTATCTGTCCATGAAAACCATACTTGATATAACCTATCAGTGATGAAGTAAAAACTCCCAAAAGCAGTCGAACAAAACAAACCCCAGACGCATCCAAGGGAAGCAACAGATAATACAGAGAAGCATGAATTTGCACTTGACTGATCCCATGATAAACAAGTTCAGAAAACAAATTCTCACGGCAATGAAACATTAAAATTGAACACGCAAGTACCCATGAACAAGAAATACTTGTAACAACATAAGAGTACCCCTTAACGGTTTCAAATTCTTTTCCACGATCAAATATTCTACCCGTAAGGTGGAAACAAGGGTGAGATGAAACACACAGTGTCCATTTGAAACACACAGTATCCCACAAAAATATTTTTCCAGGTTTAACCAACATGAATACCATTGAATCCGTAAACCACACCATAGTTCGATACTCATTTCGAACCCGAAAAATTGAGAATTCTGCACCTCTACTAAAATTGCACACAATACTATCATTCAGACTACCACATCGTTGCTGGACTTTTCGACCAGACATTTCTTCAAGAGCTGAGTTAGCACTGAATTCCAATATGTAGTACCCCCATGGTAACAAGGTAGAGAGTATCGAGCGGAAAAATCTGTGAAGAGACCCATCATTTTGGAGATCCAATATGTCACTAAAACTATCTCATGTGGTTGAAAACTCCTGCAGGCTGTAGATTTGAGCAAATAAAAGGGCAAGAAGAACCCAATTCTTGACACGTAAAATTGAGTGCTCGTAATTGTGGGAACCGAGAGTATACGTACGAAAAGAAATATAAACTCATTCAACATAATCTTCAGCTCATAAGTTTCATCATGACAAGCACCCGCAATCCTTAATAACATACCACAATTTTTTTTTGCAGCAGTGATAGGTGTAGAATACACCGTATTTACTATATAGAGTTTATGCTTTCTTTGCTATTTTTCGTGTGAATTATGTATTTTTTTGTTTACTTCTGAGTTATTAGGTGCAATGGAGTCTTTGGGAGCAAAAGAAGGAGAAAACGTTCATTGGGAGCGAGAACGGAAATAAGAAGCTAACGGCGAAAGCTTGAAGTCAATCCGACTGTGTCTGAGAAAGTTACGAGCAAAATCTATGAATAAGCTTGTCGGATACTTGAAACCGACAGGCCATGTTTGAGCTAGTTAGCCCTTAATGGGAACAGCTGGGTGCCTAGAGTCATGTCTGGGTAACCCCTTATCTATTTCATCTGAGTGGGATTAGCCACTTCCATTCCTACACCTAAACCTAAAATCGAGAGAGGTGTTTCTCTCGTTCATTTCATTCATCTGAAATTGGGAGAAGGAGGCCATGGAGATTGACAGAGAGATCGAGAAATTAGAGAGAAGCAATGAGTGTCACTGATTCCTGGGAGAGTAATTAGGGTTTGAAAAGTTCAAATTGAAGCTCAGGGAGATTGAGATGAATTGATATCTCAAGAAATTAATGGTTGTTGCCGTTTCACGGGGTTCAAGCTGCAGAGAACCGCGAGTAGAGAAGAAGATGGTTGCCGTTGGATGATTCTTTGGTTGAGTTTATTTGGTCGAAGAAGTTAGGGTCTTGTTCAATTGAATCCAGGAAGAACATGAATTCGATAGTTGAAGCTGGATTGAATCTGGTTTCGATTTATAATTTGGTGATGTTAATGTTTGGTTCAAGGGTTGATTAAACGTGGGTATTTGCTTAAATCTCAAGAATGCGAGGTCTGCTACGAAGAAATTGATGTTAAAATCGGAGGTGGGTTGCTTCTGCAACTCGTATTTGAAGAGAAGAGCTGGGGTCACAAGGGCTATGAGGTTGTGGCGTATGAATTGGAAAGATGGACAACTGAATTTATGAATGATTTCTGAAGGCATTACTGTGTCTGTGCTGTGGTGGCTTTGAGTTCAAGTTTGAAGTTGAACTGGGGTCAATTTTGAGTCAGTAAAACATGTGTTGTTATGGGTCTATGAGGTTGAAGATTTCAAGGCGAGAGAAAGGAGGTTATGGCACGAGATGTTGAGTTGGAAATAAGGCAAGTAGTGAAGGAAATTTGTAGGAGGCCTTAGGACTGGTGATTGAAGTTGTAATTTTTGTGTTGGATGCATTGCAGGGAATTGCAATTGGAGGCACAGCTTATGGAGATGGAATTGAATGGGTTACTGTGTAATAGATGGCAACGGAATGATGAGATGATGCAGGCAGAGTGTGAAATGGTATGGTTGTGAAATGGTACTGAGTTGAGTTGTACTGAGAAGAAATGGCTAAGAGTTGGGGCTGTTCAGGTCATGAAATTGCAAGGTGCAATGGAAGCAGCTAGACAACTTGGCAATGGCTGAAGCTATAGAGTGTTTGCAGATGGGGAAGAGTATGGATGGATTGCGAGGTGGAATTGAGGGCCAACATGGCTGGTAGAGATGCTTGGCTTTGTGCAAGCTGTGCAATGGCCTAGGCATGGGTCACTCGGTAGAAGTCGCCTCGACTCGGACCGACTGGTTCTGACTCATGAACCTGAATCGGTTTGACTCGGTCTGACCGAGTTGAATCGAGCTGACCCGTTGACCCGGCCGTTCTGACTCGTTGACCGGTGGCCGGGCGGACTTTGCCGGTCACCGGAGCTGTTTTTCGGCAACTTTCCGGGCGATTTCCGGCCACAATCCCAGACTTCCGGCGACCGTTTTTTGGGGCGTATCTTCTACACGGGTTTCTCCTTCTTGTGGGCTTGGTGGATTCTCACCTAATGGACTTTGAAGACTAGACCTAATTTTAGAAGTTGGAGAAAGCTATAAAAGGGAAGGTCTTCTACAACATATCATATCTTTTTCTTGGAATTTTGGAGGACCGTTTTGTTTACGCTTCTAGGGTTTGGTTTTGTTCTTCTTCTTCCTTGTTTTATTATTGAATATTGATGATGATGAACTCCATAGCTATGAGTAGCTAAACATCTTATTGGTTATGGGATAAAAGTTGATTTCTCAACATGCTTTTGATTCAATGAATTAGTTTTGTCTCAAGTAATTATTGTTTGTGATTCACAATTAATAGTGTTATAAGATTTGAAAACTTGTTAGGTTGAGTCCGGAATCAATCCGATTTGTGTTCATCTCTAGAGCTATATTAGGGTTTTCAATACGAAAACGTTGTTTATCCCTGATTCTAAGTAGCATAATTGTGGTTAGAGCTTGTAGTGATATATCCTACTAGTCACAAGTGAATCATAACTTTTGTTAAAACGTTTAGTGCTTTTACACATTTGTTTGCATTGATGAGTCTTATTCCATAAATCTTAATGCTTTTAGGGAGTTAAACTTAATTGTGCTTTTACACTTTAGGTTGCTTTCGACGAAGAATTCACATATGCATCTTTTAATGTGGTTGTGATGAAAACAGGGAATTAACGGGTTATACTTGCGATCAAGATATCCTAGGACTTTTAATAAATACGAGATTAAATACCAATTCTAATCATTGATGAAAATACATGTTTGTGAATGATACTATCCCGTGACCAATATCCTCTCCTTATTGATTTCTCGAATTACTTTTATTTGTTTTTAATTACTTTTATTTGCTTAAATACAACAAACATACCTTGGGTTACTTTAGAAACTGAAATTTATAACAACAAACGCCTCTCTGTGGATACGAACTCTTTCTTATCGAATACTATATTTATATTTAGTTGATTGAGAAAGTGAAATTATATTTGACGGATTGACAACCGACCAAGCAGCTGGCCAGTATGTATTCCCTGCACTAGTATTACCAGTTTGAACCAATATCAAAGCAGTTGAATGCATAAGCGACAACTTTACTGTATACCCCTGATGAAGAACTAGCTTACGAACAGACTTCCCATGGCATTCATCATTTTCTAGCAAAACAGACCCATTAATATTAACCCAACAAGAAGTAAGCATATCAAAACTAAACTTAGAACTGCTTCTAACACAATACGGATACCTTTCAATAGCTTCAAACTCCTTCCCACGGTTAAATATCACTTGAGCAAAACTCAGGCTCCCATAGGAACATTTTCCACTACTTGCACACATATGAATCAACCGAAGTTTAATCGTTCCTGTGTGCATCTGATTCTGACATGAACATGAAGAATCACCATCTAGACTTTTCCAAGCAGAATTCCAAGGTATTGGCTCAAGTATTTTTCCCAGATTAAACAAGATATGAGTAAATATGGAACTAGCTAACGCATCACAGGAAATTTGAATTAATAAAACTTTATTAGCATTGGAAATGCAGGGAAGAATTGGTATGAAAGTAGTTGTGACATTGAAATTGATATGAAAATTTATTTGGGAAAAAAATTTAAGTTTACTGGTGAAGAATGAATTTAGGTTATCAGAAATATTCTCCCAGTTACCATTGAAATTCTTACGCACTATGTTGTAATGCTTCATCTCATCATTAATAGTTTTAGTTCCAGATTTGAACGGCTTACCTTCCTGGTAGTACAGAAACATCAAATTCTCCTTACGGCCAGCACGAGAAGGATGAACGAGTTCGAATTTGTGATACGCAGGGTGTTGGTGAAGCTTCTCACAGTTGTGAATAGAAAAGCTAGGGTTAGCATCATCAACATTAGACGACTGGATTCCAGAATTAGCTTTACAATTATCACCCAATTCTCCCATTGAACTGAAACCATTGCAAGTTACTTCCAACTTATCATCAATTTGCTCCTAAAATAAAAATGAAGGAATAATCAACTCGAAATCCAGAGATTCCTCTTCAATACCCATGGAAATTGATTTGATCCCTTGATATTCAACATCACAGAGAATCTGATTAGTGGATGATTGGGAATGAGAACTATAATTTAGGTCGCTGACTTGATTTGTATCTGTAGAAGCTTCTTCTTCTTCCAATGAGGTTGATGATTTTTGGATGGAATCGGTGACCAACTCCGAGTTAGTTGAGTCTCCTACCAATTCTTCGTTGTGAATTACACCCTCCAACTTCATTTTTTCTTCACCCTCAGCAACTTCCACTGAAGTTTCCGTCGATGTCGGTACCTGGTTTGGTTTTCTATTATGAAGAATTGACTCTATCTTCCTCTCTGCCTGATTGATGAGATCCAACAAATTCAGGAGATTCTGGTTCCGATTTGGTGAACTATCTCCCAGTTCAATTAAGTAATCCAATCGAAGATTAATTACTTCACTCCTTGCACTCATTATAGCCCCTAAATCATCCATGATCAATCCAATGAAAGACCGACTCTGATACCACTTGTAGTGATCTACACTACAAATGAATAATCAGACCTAACTCTGCAGGAACTACACTGCAGATATTAGAGATAAAACCTCAAATGAGGAAAGAACAAACACTAACCAAACAAATTCTATTGGATAGTTCCAAGAGGAATACAGACTAGATACTTATTAGGGAAATATAATGGCACATGTGCCAGATGCATATGAACATTACTAACTACACCCAGGGAGCCCTTATATATGGGTGCCCTATAGACGCGGGACATGACACTCTTTCGCCTTTGATGATAATAGGAGTTTTGCCTGAGTACGTGATCGCTGTCGTATGCGTCAAAAATAATTTCACTTTCTCACTCTACTAAATTTAAATGAAGTATGTGGTAAGAAATAGTTCGTTCCCACAGAGAGACAGTTGTTGTTGTAAATTCCAGTTTCTAAAGTAACCAAGGGGGGATTTTTGTTTATCAATGCAATAAGATTAAATTGAAAGCAATAAAATATGAAAGTAATCAATAAGAAAAAGTTATTGGTCACGGGATAGTATCATTCACAATCATGTATTTTCATCAATGACTAGAATTGGTAATTTAATCTCTCATTTACTAAAAGTCCTAGGATACCTTGATCACAAGTATATCCCGCTAATTCCTTGATTTCATCACAACCACATTAAAAGATGTATATGTGAATTCTTCCTAGAAAGCAACCTAAAGTGTAAAAGCACAATTAAGTTTAACTCCCTAAAAGCACTAAAATCTATGGAATAAGACTAATCAATGCAAACGAACGTGTAAAAGCACCAATCCGTTTTAACAAAGGTTATGATTCATATGCAATTATAAAGATGTATCACTACAAGTAATAACCACACTATGCTACTTGCAATCAGGAATTGACAACTTTTTCGTATTGAAAATCCTAATCTAGCAATAGAGATGAATGCAAATCCAATTGATTCCGGACTCAACCAAACAAGCAATCAAATCATATGAAAATATTAATAATGAATCATAAACAATAAAGTTGAGACAAAACTAATGCATTGAATCAAATATCATGTTGAGAAATAAACTTTATCCCATAACCAATAATATGTGGTTAGCTACTCATAGCTTTTGAGTTCATCATATTCAATAATAAAATGAAGAAGATGAAAAACAAAAATGAAAGAAAACCCTAGTCGCCGCTTTCTCCAAAAGCTCCAAGTAGTAGTAATACGTGATATCAAAAGAAGTAGAAACTTTCTCCTTTTGTACTTCTTTCCAAAACTAGGTCATAACTTCCAAAGCCCATAAGTCCTCCAAGTCCATAAAATTCATGTGTAAAAATAGCCCAATGTAAATCTATGAATCAGTCACTTAGCTGACTGAGTAGGAACTGAGTCAGGATCTGAGTGACATTGGCCTAGGCCATTTGCACAGGCTTTGCCTTAGTCATGCTCCATGGTTTCGCACCATTCCTTCTAAGCCTTCAGTTTCAGATGCATTTCTTCACGGCTGCAACTCCCAGTTCCATTCTCTGGCCACAAAGAATAACTCCATCAGCACCATCATTTTCACTTCACACACAATTGCATTCCTTGTAATCAACAACATCATAACCATTTAATCTCCAATCCCATGTAACTCCAGCTGAGACTCATAACCTGTAAAGTTATCTTCAGCTCTTCTCATAATTCAATTACTCGGCTGCATCACCATCCTCTAGTCTGCAGATTCGAATCAAATCCCAGCTGCAACCGTAAACAACCAACAACAGTGCTAGCCTTGACCACTCTGCCAATTCCACCTCCCAAATGCAATTGCACTTGCACCTGCTCTACTCTGTCACAACCATAGCTTCTGCATCTCTTCCTGCCACATGCTAATCCATCTCTTAGCTACAACATTACCAAGTACTCAACTACTGCTTCACCATCATCTCAGACCTTCTTATCCTCCATTTCCACCATCACAAGCTCTCAGTAGCAGCATCAGAACCCTTGCAATCTCCATCTCAGTCACAGCTTACAGCCAACAACAATTATCAAGCGAACCCATCTACTAAACCTGACTTCAACTCAGATGCAATTAACCTGTAGGAACCCATTTCAACAGCTTGAACTGAGACATCCTAAGCATTCATCCAATTCTGCTCAATCATCCACCACTGTCATTGCACTCAGATCAACAATATTTTCCATTCATAAACCATCTACAAGATCTCATTCAATGCTTCATAACAACTCCATAACAGCACCTCAGTGATGTAGCTTCCCAGAACTCGTTGTAGCTTCTTCTTGAAAACCCTGCCATCACCTGCAAAATCATCTTCTGCATCTAAGCTAACCAAATCTCCATCAGTGAAGCAACATCATCAACTCCACTTCCATTAACAGCTCAGTACTTGAGACATATCACCAGTTTCAACTTCCTTGCTCTTTTAACTGCAAGACCCATTTAGCTTACCAACAACAACAACAACCAATTCCTCCATTCATTGGCCAATATTCAAACCAAACCCTCCTTCTGCTCTCGGCAATAGCAACAACATCTCATTCCCGATCTAAGAACTTCAAACCCATCATTTCACAGCCATCACCATCTTTGATTCAACAGCAGGTTCATCTTAAAATTCCACCAGCAGAACAAATATTCCGAAACCCTTGTTCTCTACCAAATTAACCCATCCAGCTTCATATTGAACCCGTAGAGAAATCTCCTCTTTCTGTAACATCAGATCCCCTTTTTGTTCTTGGTACCCTGTCTTTATACCCATGGAAACAACTCTGTTTCAACCTCGAATCCCTAAAAAACCCTCATAATCAACAGAACCCATCTTTCAATTTCATTACTTCCTCCATTTCCTTGACCTACCAGTAATAGCGGATTCATCTCAATTCTTTTCTCAATAAACCTTCTTCCTCTCTGTAATTGCTCAGAATCACCACCACAATCTTCTCGTGTAATATATAGATTCAATTCGAACCAGTATTCACCACCGCTTCCATCATCTCCGATCAAATTTCATGGATCTATGAATTACTCTCGATTGCGCCTCTATTTCCTCAAGTCTTTCAGTTTCAGACAGACACAATAATGAGGAGAATTCTCTAGGTTTTAGGGCTGTAATGAATAAAATTGATATTGACACCCTGCACTCCTTGATAAGGGCCACCAAAGTGATATTTGGCTTGTCAGTTTTAGAGAACTGGCTGCCTACTTTGTTTTCTTGCTCGATTGTCAGTTGCCCGGAACTGACAGATATTCTTCACCTCTTTTGCTGCATCACTTTAGTTGGCTCCAAATATCACTCGCCGTGAATTGACCTTTTTTCCTTTTACGTTCCAAATGTATGATTTATCCTTCTTTTGCTCAAAAGGACTCCATTGCATCTAGTAACTCAAAACTAAACATAGGAGATGCAATTCACAAGGATAATAATAAAGAAAGCATAAATACTAGATATAAAATTAGGTCCTTACAACACCTATCAAATTCCCCCACACTTACACTTTGCTAGTCCTCGAGCAAATCAAACAAAACTTATTCTAAAGGATACATACAACTCCATCTCGTGAGGGTTTACTAGAGATATACCCACAAAACCTACTTTTCCAACTTACTAGTTCTCCATAATGATAGCATCCAACGCGCTAAGAAGACATAGAGATTCTGCACACTAGTCATAAGAAATTAGACACACATATATGAACACAATCTCATCCTTAAAAATTGAGAGAGAAATAACCATCCCTTATCGAAAGAAATTCGGGTTCGGAGTGATCGAAAGTCTCGACTCTGCCTCACAAAAAAAAAGGTTTTATGATATTGCTCTCAATAATAAACAACTTTTTATGGGTCACACATGTGTCCAGGTTGGAATGAAGAGAGAATCCTGTGACACGTTGAATAGTTGGAAGGAAAAACCCTCTGAATCGTTTTGAAAACCCATATCTTTTATTCATTTTGAAAATCCTTTTTTTGACGATCTCTAAGAAAGGAAATTAACCACTTAAAGAAGGTGGGAATATGCTTACTTACCTCGTTATCCGTTTGACGTGCAGTTAGCACCACTCTCACAGCATCCATAGAAACGTCTTCGGTTTTCAATCCTTATCTTCGTCTTCGGTCTTCAACTCTTTATGATGAAATCTTGAACTTCATAGAATCTTGACAATGTAACTCTTTCCTCTAATTCATTGTTGCTTGAAACTTCATTATGATTATTTCTTCTTCCATTGGTTGTATTGAATGAATACAAAACCAAAAACGAACTAAACAAACCAAATATGATGCAATGAATATTTCTTCTTCTTCTTTTTTCTTTTCTTTTTTTTCTTTTCCTTTTTTTTTATAAGATGCAAAATAAATAAAGTAAATACAAAAACAAACAAAATATTAAAACTAATGATGGACCTAATAAACTTTTCTCTTGCCTCTTTTATTTTTCTTTTATTTTATTTTTTTATTTTTTTTTTTTTTTTTTTTTAATTTGGACAAGAGAAAATAATACAAATACAAAATAAAGATAAAAAAAAAAATGCAAGTACAAAGGCTATGGTGTAAGTACTTTACCGCTCGATTCTTCACAACTTTTATGTCTCGATATCATAAACTTCTTGAACTCATCTTGATAATCTTCACTCTTGTACAATAGTCTTCAACTTGTAAAAATTTTGCTCCTTGTCTTGTTGCTTTACTTGAATCTGAAATCTGCTCATTTCTGTACCGTTGCTTGTAAACCTTGAACTCTTCAACTTTCCTTTGAATTTGTGATGCTCTGCTTGTTGATGATGATGGTGTTTCTATGGACCTGTTGGTCTAGAGAGACATAAAGTAGACGGTGCTAACTGCGAACAAGATTACAAGTGGTATGTAAATTAGCAATTCGATGTCACCATCATGATTGATAAAATATCACTCAAGAGATCAAAATAGTGCTTCTATTGGTGGGAGGTTGGGTAGCTCACCATTCTACTCGGAGTTTACATACAGTGACACACACTCTAAAAGCACAAATTTAGACAAGTACAAAGAAGTGAAGGTCGGTGCCTCTCATGATGTAACATAGGTAGTCTCGACTATAGGGGACCACAACTCTAATACCGAATTCAGTCTGCACCTTATTTGCCACTGGCATGGTTAAATCCAACTTTAACTCTCATACAAGTAAGAAACCCGATCATGTTCTCTGTCATCTCTAAGTTCAGTCACTCTTATAAGAATCTCGATGTAATCTTAGCGACATGTATACTATGTGACTCTAAACTAACCACAAGTTAGAGTTTTTTATTCACTATTTTACACAAAAGTTGAAAATTTCATGACAATGCAAATGCTTAACCACTCCCCCACACTTAAACTTTACATTGTCCTCAATGTAAATTGAGTCATCCAAAGTAAGTCAAGGTGGGAAATCCTACATGATAATGTGACAAGAAATCAGAAAAAGAATAAATCCAAGACAAGAAAAAGCTAAAAACAAGACAAGAAAATAAAACTAAGACAAGAAATACTCATCCTATGGGTTGCCTCCCATTTAGCGCTTGATTTAAAGTCGCCAGCCCGACTATCTCCTTGCTTGCTAAGCCTCCTCCAGAGGAAGTACTTCCACAAAGTTAACTCCTTCCACCACTTCGGAAGTGAAATTCTCATAATATGGTTTCAACCGGTGCCCATTAACTTTAAGTTCCTTGCCTGTAGCTATGCTACAAGTTTCAACTGCACCATGAGAAAACACATTAGTAACAATAAAAGGTCCGATCCATCGTGACCTTAATTTACCCGGAAATAAATGCAAGCGAGAATTAAACAAAAGCACTTTCTGCCCAATGCAGAATTGTTTCCTAGAAATCATATTATCATGAAAGGCCTTTGTTTTTTCCTTATAAATGTGTGAGCTTTCAAATGCATCATTGCGAAGCTCCTCTAGCTCTTGGAGTTGTAACTTCCTTTGCTTTCCAGCCCCATCCATCTCCATATTGCATTGCTTAATAGCCTAAAACGCCTTATGCTCAATTTCAACGGGTAAATGACAAGGTTTACCATACACAAGCCTAAAGGGAGACATCCCGATAGGTGTCTTGTATGCGGTTCTATAAGCCCACAAAGCATCATTAAGTCGCATGCTCCAATCTTTCCTTGTTGGATTCACCGTCCTCTAGAATGGATTTCACCTCTCGATTAGAAACCTCGGCTTGTCCATTTGTTTGGGGATGATAAGGTGTTGCAATCTTGTGCGACACATTGTACTTCATCAACAAGCTTTGTAAGATCCTGTTTTTGAAGTGAGAACCCTCATCGCTAATTATGGATCTTGGAATTCCAAACCTTGCAAAGATATTGGCTTGCACAAAATCTGAAACAACTTTAGAATCATTAGTTGGGGTGGCCTTAGCTTCCATCCATTTTGATACATAATCAACAACAAGTAAGATATAAAAATTCACATGGGAGTTGATAAAAGGACCCATAAAATCAATACCCCATACATCAAAAACTTCAATAAATTGAATAAAAGTTTGTGGCATTTGATTTTGGGCACCTAGATTGCCTGTTATTTGGCACCTATCACAATTTGTACAAAATATATATGCATATTTGAACAAGGTTGGCAAATAAAAACCGCTTTCAAGTACCTTGTGAGCGGTTGTCTTACTCCCAAAATGTCCTCCACAAGCATAGGTGTGACAAAAAGACAAGATAGAATTAAATTCAAATTCGGGAACGCACCTTCTTATTACTTGGTCACTACAATGTTTCCATAAGTATGGATCATCCCATATGTATTGGTTTCCTAACTTCTTAAGTTTTTCCCTCTCATCACGAGACAAGTTCTTTGGGATTTGTTTAAACACTAAGTAATTGACAACAGCATACCATGGTTCTCCAAAGGCAATTGAGAATAGTTCCTCATCCGGGAAACTTTCACGCAATGGGATAACTTCCTTGTACACAGCAAGACGACTAAAGTGATCTGCAACGATGTTCTCAATTCCTTTCTTGTCCTTGATTTCAATATCAAACTCTTGCAAGAGTAAAATCCATCGTATGAGCCTCGGTTTCGCTTCTTTCTTCATTAGCAAGTACCTAAGTGCTGCATGATCAGAAAAGACACCAACTTTTGTACCAATTAGATAAGACCAAAACTTTTCCAAAGAAAAAACAATGGCTAACAACTCTTTTTCAGTGGTTGTGTAGTTTTTTGGGCCTCATTTAACGTTCTAGAAGCATAATAAATAGTATGAGGTATCTTCCCCACACGTTGCCCAAGCACCGTACCAACCGCATAGTAACTTGCATCACACATGAGATCAAAAGGCTTGCTCCAATCCGGTGGTTTAGTGATAGGGGATGAAATCAAAAGTTCTTTCAAACAATTGAATGACGCCATACACTTTTCATCAAAGTTAAAAACCACATGTTTTTGCAATAAGTTACAAAGTGGTGATGCTATCTTGGAAAAATGCTTGATAAATCTACGATAAAAACCTGCATGACCAAGAAAAGAGCGTATCTCCCTCACCGTAGTGGGATGGGTTAAAGCACGAATGAGGTCTGTAGCTGGGGCAAAACGAGTTACTGGTTTTTACGGAATTGAGGAGACGACTGTGCGGAGGAAACTCCTTGAACCGAGCAAACTGTTAAACCTCACACAGATGCACTGCAAGAAGGGAGTGCTTTGAATTCGAGAGATCAATCTGTAATACTCCGGCCTAAACCAAGACAATGGTTGTTCCAGAGTAAATTCGGTCACAAGAGAGGATGGATCGATCTGTAGGAGGGAAGCTGAGAAATGTGTGACATCAATGGTGATCGAAAACTGTAGGTGTGTTGTGTATTCTGAAAATAAGATAAGTTCTGAATAATTGAATTTGCTCTGTTGAGAGTAATTTCTCAGATGTTGAGTTGTTAATCTCGTGTTATCCGTTTGACGTGAGATTGTCCTGTTTTCAATCATGATTCAGAGACTTATTTATATTGCTAGAATTGTAAACACCATGATCCCATGAAGTGTGACAGTTGATGGAATCAAAGAGTGGAGAAGTGGAAATCGTGTTAAAACCAGTTGCTCAACGTGCAGAGACTTGGTCGATTTTCCATCCACTACTTGATAATATTTTTTTTATGTTCTTGTAGTAATTAAGGTTCGAACTCTAAGACTTGTGAAGATTAAATTTAAGGATTTAATGAAAATAATAAAAGCGAGAGTTACCGGGACTAGGATTCACCGAGTTCATATCATAGGGCTCAATTATTTATTCTCAACAATTATTGCTCAATAAATAAAATAACATCGACTCTTATTTTTCCAAAGTAGATTATCAAAATATTAGTTATAAATCGTAAGCATGAGACATCAAACATTTAAGCAAGCATGACCCATCAAATAAAATAATAACTAATTAATTCAAATCATAAATCAATTTAAAATAAGTGCAAAAGTCATAAAAGAATAAAATAAATTCACCCATGTATGATATTCGGCTTCCTCCGTTGTCCCAGCGTTGGGGTTTAGCTCCACATAGTAAAAACACACTCAAAAAGATAATTCATTGCTGAAAAAGGTGTTTTTATTGAAGAATTATAATAGAACAGAGATTCGTAACGCTTTGTGGATGTTACAGAATCTACTGTCACAATTGAATAACTGTTATAAAGAAAAGATGACAGGCCTGTTAAAACACTGATCTATTCTTCGTCTTCTTCTTCACCTGAAAGTGCAGCAACGGCTTCGGCGACTTTATCCGGCCTCAACTCTCTTCTACCCCCTAACTCTCCATATTCCTTTCTGTGATCCCAGAAGTGTATATATACCCATTTGGACCGAGAATAAATCCCTAAAACTCCATATAATCTTGGCAATCAATCAAACATATTTTCTTTTACTCCCATGCAAGATGCCTGAAATGATCAACTCTCTTCTACCCCTGAATGATGATGGTAGGTAAAAATCATTTCAAATCATAACCATCGACAAAAATTGTTATCAAACAATTAATTCTCTACATCAAAAAGTCTAAATTCACCCATCTTGTATGATATTCGGACTTCACATCATTTCCTCCGTTAAAGGCAAGGGAGTTAGACAACAAAATGTCCGTTTAGCTCCACATATCTTAGTAAAAACACACTCAAAAAGATAATCATTGCTGAAAAAGGTGTTTTTATCAAGAATTATAATAGAACCATTTGGATGGCAAACACACACTCAGCATCCAATTGGTTTTGAATAAATGACAAGCAAAGAAAAAATCCCTAAAAACAAGCATAAAAGTAGGAATCTCAGGGATTTTTCTTCCCTTTCATATCTCTTGTCGCGAAAATCTTCAACTGACACACTCCAAATTGACTGAAATACGTTTCGAATGAGTAGACAACGTTGTAGACTCGTTCATTGCTCCAAGAATAGCCAGAAATCCCGAGAATCTCTCTCTGCATACACGAACTCTCATGTATTCGTCCCGCCGTGATTATAGCCAAATTTATTCGACCCTGATGGACTTACCAGTCCTGTGTAAGTGTAACAGGACCAATACAACAGATTTTAGCGATTAAATCTCCCTAGAAAACTTCTAAATCCAATACAACAGTCTCGGGTTTTCAAAGTTCCCTGTTTTGTCGTGTGTCCATATATAGCTTGATTTTGTCGATTCCAAAGCTCATAACTTCTTTGGTTAGTTATGACAGGCCCATAGTAATCGAAATCCATGAAAAAGTCACCAAAAAATCTCGTCAAATCATGCCCTAAAAGTCACGCACTGTGTTCTTCTTTTTTCCCGCCTTTTTTCATTTTCAAACGAAGAGGGTGAAGTGCCCCCTAACCAAAACGCTGGCGCCTTTAGCAGATGGGGTGCCCTGAGGTGCCCCTTAACCAACATGAGAGTCCGAATAACATGTGTCCTCCGGGTGCCTTTATCAACTTTCCGAGCCGATTTTTCCCAAAATGTTTATTTGCCAAAAATACCTACAAACAGGTTTATTAGTGATAAAATGAGTCCCAGCTAATGTAGTTATGGGTGAAAATGTGTCGCACTTACGTGCTTATCAAATTCCCCCACACTTACATTTTGCTAGTCCTCGAGCAAAACATAAGAAGACCCGCTACACAGCTGGTCATATAATAAGAGGGAGTTAGACCCGCTACACAGTTGGTCATGACAAATGCCATACACAAGACTCGCCTTTTTTTTTTTTTTTTTTTTAGAGACCCGCTGCACATTTGGTCATAACATGGAAGAAAAAGAAAAGACCCGCTACACAGCTGGTCATAACCCTAACAATCATAATATATATATATATTTTTATAGACCCGCTACACAGCTGATCATTCATTTTTATTTTTATAATTTTTTTTTTTAAAACCCGCTACACAGCTGGTCATAATAAGAAAATACATGAAAATAGACCCGCACAGCTGGTCATAAGGCTAACAATTATAATAATAATAAAAAAAATTTGACCCGCTCAACAGCTGGTTCCTGAAAAAAAGTAAAGTAAAAAGTTAACTACTCCCCCACACTTAAACATTACATTGTCCTCAATGTAATTGAGTCATCCAACGCAAAACTTAAGATGGGAAATTCATAAGATGCAAAAAGTAAACGAAAATAAAAAAAATAAAAATAAAAATACACCTACTGGAATATACAAAAAGGATCCCCATCAACTAACAACCTGAAAATTTGGGGATCAACCCAAAATACAACGTTTACAAATGACAGCTTCACACTTATGTTATAACGATGCGGAGACACTGAAACTATCAAAAAAAGAGACTTACCTCCAAACCAAGTTTTTACAACACAAGGAAGTGTGTAAAGAACATAATATGGGGATACTATTGGGACTAGGAAATTTTCAATTGGCTCATGCACGGTATTAGAAATAGGCAAATCCTCTGGGTATTTAGATGCAAAGTATTCCAACAAAATTTTAGAAGCACACAATTCTAACCCTAAATTAGGTAACTTTTGGAATTCTAGGGGACTAGAAACAACCTCTAAGTTCGGTGAATTATCTTGTGAGATAGATTCATCTATGGAATTAGGAAAATCATCTACACAATCATCCACAGGGTCATCTACAAATTCTGTCTGGAACAGAGAGTCACTACAAGACTGATCATCATCATCATTAAATAATTTTTGGCATTCCATAATTCTCAATCTTTGTTCCAAACTAGGTGGTGTGTATTTGTAATACTTCTCATATATCATTAGAGGAGATTATTCACTTACCTCATGTGGAGCAAAAACTCCATACCGTTGCCTATGCTTATATTCACCAAGCGTCATCTTAGATGAGGTTGCCTGATAATTTGAATTTCTACGCTTATATTCCGCCAGCGTCATCTTAGGTGACGTCTCCTAGGAAGAAGTCATCATCCTCAAAAAGTCCTTGAAAAGAAATACAAAAAGAAGCGCATAAAAAGGAAAAAAGAAAATCTAAAATGAAATGAAAATACTGTACAAAATAAAAATAAACCTAAAAATTAATCTAAAAACAAGTCCGCATCGACGACGCCAAAAATGATAAGAATTTTTTTATGTTGTTGTAGTAATTAAGGTTCGAACTCTAAGACTTGTGAAGCTTAAATTTAAGAATTTAATGAAAATAATAAAAGCGAGAGTTACTTGGACTAGGATTCACCGAGTTCATATCATAGGGCTCAATTATTTATTCTCAACAATTATCGCTCAATAAATAAAATAACATCGACTCTTATTTTGCCAAAGTAGATTCTCAAAATATTAGTTATAAATCGTAAGCATGAGACATCAAACATTTAAGCAATCATGACCCATCAAATAAAATAATAACTAATTAATTCAAATCATAAATCAATTTAAAATAAGTGCAAAAGTCATAAAAAGAATAAAATAAATTCACCCATGTATGATATTCGGCTTCCTCCGTTGTCCCAGCGTTGGGGTTTAGCTCCACATAGTAAAAACACACTCAAAAATATAATTCATTGCTCAAAAAGGTGTTTTTATTAAAGAATTATAATAGAACAGAGATTCGTAATGCTTTGTAGATGTTACAGAATCTACTATCACAATTGAATAACTGTTACAAAGAAAAGATGACAGGCCTGTTAAAACAGTGATCTATTATTCGTCGTCTTCTTCACCTGAAAGTGCAGCAACGGCTTCTGCGACTTTATCCGGCCTCAGCTCTCTGCTACCCCCTAACTCTCCATATTCCAATATGTGATCCCAGAAGTGTATATATACCCATTTGGACCGAGAATAAATCCCTAAAACTCCATATAATCTCGGCAATCAATCTCGCAAGATACGAGATTTTTCTTCCCTTTCATATCTCTTCTCGCGAAAATCTTCAACTGACACACTCCAAATTGACTGAAATACGTTCCAGAATGAGTAGACAACGTTGTAGACTCGTTCATTGCTCCAAGAATAGCCATAAATCCCGAGAATCTCTCTCTGCATACACGAACTCCCCTGTATTCGTCATGCCGTGATTATAGCCCAATTTCTTCGACCCTGATGGACTTACCAGTCATGTGTAAGTGTAACAGGACCAATACAACAGATTTTAGCGATTAAATCTCCCTAGAAAACTTCTAAATCCAATACAGCAGTCTCGGGTTTTCAAAGTTCCCTATTTTGTCGTGTGTCCATATATAGCTTGATTTTGTCGATTCCAAAGCTCATAACTTCTTTGGTTAGTTATGACAGGCCCATAGTAATCGAAATCCATGAAAAAGTCACCAAAAATCTCGTCAAATCATGCCCTGAAATTCACGCAGATGTGTTCTTCTTTTTTCCCGCCTTTTTTCATTTTCAAACGAAGAGGGTGAAGTGCCCCCTAACCAAAACACTGGCGCCTTTAGCAGATGGGGTGCCCTGAGGTGCCCCTTAACCAACATGAGAGTCTGAATAACATGTGTCCTCCGGGTGCCTTTATCAACTTTCCGAGCCGATTTTTCCCAAAATGTTTATTTGCCAAAAATACCTACAAACAGGTTTCTTAGTGATAAAATGAGTCCCAGCTAATGTAGTTATGGGTGAAAATGTGTCGCACTTACATGCTTATCACTACTTTGTTAGCTCCTTCAACTGATTGCACGACTTGCTCACATTCTCATCGTGTGATGAACACACGTGCCATAGACCGCCAGACCAAAACCCTAGTTAATATCCCCATGTGACACGATTGATGTCTCGTGATTTAGTTAGTCAGTTGCTGACTTCATGGGACGATGAGTACTTGTATTGTTGAGTCGAACATGATTTGAAAATGTTCTGAGACTCATGAATTTGAACATGTCTCGTTGAGACAGGATGTATAATGTATGAATAAACATAGTTAACGTGAGCAAATATTGCTCATTCGATGAACCGTTGAAAATTGATGGTTGAACCAATGTTCCTTGGTTTGAGCAAATATTGCTCATCTGAGCAAATGTTGCTCGTTTGATGAATTATTGGTAGCATGACTAAATAAAATATTAATTTAAATACTGGCAACTGAACCAAGTATAATTAATAAAGTGTTGATCATGAGATCATCGTAAAATTATTAGCATTTGAGTCTGGAATTATGAACCTTGGACTCAAAACCCTAATTCGATCAATTGATGGTTTATTGAAAATTAACCATGGAGTGAAGGAGGGACCGGCTACATGGGATCATGGGTCGACCATGTAGCGCCCAGATGCTCAAGTGAGCAAATACCAAGGTCTCTTGAAGACTTGTTGATTTTTGATGAAAGAATGATTAAATGCTGGTTTAATCATTAAAATAATGCTCGTCTGAGCCTTAGGTGATAACACCTAATTAATTATGAAGAGATGAAGGACCGACCAAGGGGTCATGAAAACGGCCCTGGGTGGTCACGAGATCGAATGACGATCGTTTCATGAAATTCCAAAATTGTTCGGAAGAGTTTGAACCTAATATGAACAAATTAGGTCAAATGATGAAAATATGAGGGACCAGCCTCTTGCAAAAAAAAAATTTTTTTTGGTAAGTCCAAAATGTATTAATGAATAGCAAAAATACAAACCAAAATAAGGATCAAGAAAAGAGGTCAGAAAAACCCCAAAAACTTGCTACTTATTTGAAACGAAAATAAGATACATTTGGGTATTCAATAGAAATTAAAAAAATCTGGTCTCCCAGTGTAATGTCTTCCTTATTCATTAGGAAGGGCACAACCTCTTTTTGCCATCTTATCAGCTGCAAAGTTAGCCTCCCTATAGGTGTGAATAAACCGAATACTCTCATAATTTGAAGAAACTTCACTCCATCTTTGCCAAACAAACCAAGGAAGCGTTGAAGTAGTAAAAGCCATCACCGCACTCACCGAGTCTGATCGAATACAAACTCTCAAATACCCCCATTGAATAGCCCATTCAAGCCCTATAATAATTCCAAATATTTCAGCAAGATAATTAGAGGTTATACCCAAACCTATACTCATCGCTCCCACCACATTAGCCTCATGATCCATTGCAACAACACCAGCTCCAGCTACTCCCGGATTTCCACGAGCAGCTCCATCACAGCAAAGTAACAACTCACCCAAATCTGGAGTAGCCCACCTGCATTCCACCGCCTCCAGCATCTTCACCTGTCTATGGGAGACCTTGAAAAAGTCCAGAAACTTTAAGTCATCCACTGTATTGTTCATGTGACCTTTGAGACGCCTTGAGTAGTCCATAACCTGGTAAAAAACTGATTTTTTAAAGAAGCTCCAGCATGCCCTTTTGTTTTCATAAACAAACCGATTGCGCGTCATCCACAGATTCGACGACTACCAAAATAGCAATCAACCAAAGTTCTTTTATTATGATGCTTCTAACTTGTGCAGCCTTGTAAGCACTACACAAGTTTAGAATGCATTCCAAAGATATCATAGATCCAGCTCCACGCTTTGACAACAAAATCGCAATGCCATAACAAATGATCCAACGTTTCTTCCTCCCTGTTGCACAAACATCATTTATTCACAACTTGAATTTTAAAGCGGCTTTTAACCTTGTCAAGAGTAGCACATGCTCCTCTTATAATTTTCCAGTTCCTCGCGGCTAATGCAGGGTGCACAACAGACCTCCATAACAAGTTGACTCCTTCCAATTTAGCATACCTCTTGCGAATTAAGGATTTCGCAGAACTGACAGTAAAACTGCCATCATAATTTGGCTTCCAAACTCTACGATCAACACCATTCAAAGGCCTGGGCAAAACCCCCTCAACGAAACCTGCAGCTAGCAAAGTATTCCGACAATCATCACTCAAATTCCAACCTCCTTCATTAAGCATATCACCCACCAAAATAGCACGATCCAGTGCATAGCCTTCAAGTAATTCAACAATAGCTACATCCCCCAACCATACATCATAGTAAAGAGAAGTATTTCGGCCATCACCAATCAAAACCTTAGAATTATCTTCCACCAAAGAGTAAATCCATTTGATACCTGGTAGAATAGAAGATTTCACATAATGCACCAACTTACCATTCCTCATAAAAAATTTAGTTCGAAGAAAACGAGCCCAAACTTTGTTAGAGTTACGGATTTTCCACCAAAGACCCATAAGAAGCGCCTTATTCATAACACTCAACTGTGTAATACCCAAGCCACTTTCCTCATAATGAGCACAAATCTTATCATAAGCCACAACAAAGGACCTACTCACTTTGAATCACCCGACCATAAAAAATTCCGAATAGCAACTTCACACTCATGAACAAATTTCCTAGGCCACTTATAGACAACCATATTATGAATCGAATAACTAGCTATCACAGATTTCACCAACACCACTCTATCTTGAAAAGAAAGCATTATACCCTTCCAACCCGCAAGTTGTTCCTTGATTTTCTCAACAACATTGGAAACATGATGATATTTAATGGCACCAGGCATAACCTTAACCCCTAAATACCTTCAGGAAAACCACAGCAATAGGCATCCCCAAAAATTCAAGAAATAATAGCTCTCATATTCAATGAACCACCACCATAATAAAGTTTGCTCTTCTATCGAGTAACTGTTTGACTCGAAGCACGTTGGTATAAACCCAACAAATCCACCAGATTTCTCAAGCTCTTCATGTTACCTTTAAAAAAAATCATAATGTCATCAACAAAAAATAGATGGGTAGGAGCAATACCTTTTCTATTAACCATATGAGTCATCATGCCCTGACTAAAGAGCTTCGTGATATTCCAGCTTAATACATCCTCAATCAACACAAAAATAAGAGGTGACAAAGGATCACCCTGACGAAGCCCTCTATCAATACTGAAGAAACCTTCCGGACTACCATTGACAAGAACCGAAATTCTAGCAGACTTGAGAATTTGGAGAATCCAGTCACACCAACTCTCAGAAAACCCGTATCTTTGAAACACTTCCAAGATAAAAGTCCAACTAACCGTGTCAAAAGCCTGAGTTATATCGAGTTTTAACCCAACATTACCATCTTTCCACTTAATCTGCGTTTCATTCACCATCTCTCAAGCAAGACTAATATTTTCGTGGATATTTCTCCCCTTCATAAACGTCACTTTCTCCTCAGAAATCAAGTTATCCAAAACACTACCCAGCCTAGTAGATAAAATCTTAGTAAAAATCTTAAAAAAGAAGTTACTAAGACCAATAGGCTGAAGTTTCAAGAGTATTTGCACCTCTCTATTTAGGCAACAACATGAGAAGGCTAGAATTCACACCGTGAGGAATGAATTTATTAGACCAACAAAACAGAATAACATTAACCAAATCCTCCCGGATAATCTCCCAACAATGTCTTTAGAACCAGCAAACCCATCCGGCCCTGGTGCACTATCAGCATCCAAATCAAAAAATGCAAAGATGAATCTCATCAAAGAAGGCAATTGATCCATTCTAGCACTTTCCTCAAGGGAAATACTATTATGATCAATATTAAAAAGAGCCTCAACTGGAACTGAATCATCTCCATTAAACTTTGCCTCATAATAATCAACAATAAGATTACGAATCCGATCACAATCAGTCACCGTCACCCTATTAGCATCCACCAATTCCGAAATAGTATTACTACTCCTACGAATACGGATGAAATTATTAAAGAAACTAGAATTACTAGCCCCCTCAACTAACTACTGATTTCTGGATTTTTGCTTCAACATAGTGACTTGTTGCATTCTAATATCATTAACTTCTACAGCCACACTTCTCATCAAATTCAACTTGTCCACATCCGAAGGGTCTTCATCAGAGAGACGCATTGAAATTTCAAGTCTAAGCTGAGCCTGTTTCAGTCTAGCATTAACATTACCAAAATCTTCTTGATTCCACAACTTTATTGCATGTTTAAGACACTTTAGCTTTTGAGGATATATAAATGCCGGTGAACCCACTATAGGTTCTTTCCAAATATCTTCAACCATACGCATAAAATCAGGATGCCCAAATCACATTTTTTGAACTCGAAAAGGCGCTCTTCTTGGTCTCGTGTTAACAAACGGAAAACCAATAAGAGGAGAATGATCGGAAACTTCCCTAAGAAGAGCTTTACACCCCCAATTCTCAAAACGATTAAACCAAAATTCATTAATCACCGCTCTGTCAAGTCTACTAATAATTCTATGAACTCCAGATTGCCTGTTAGACCAAGTAAACTTACAACCCAAAGATTCCGCTTCAAAAAGACCATTGTCATCCAACCAATCACTAAACTCATTCACTACTGCCGTTATAGGATTCGCGCCACCCTTTTTCTCTTCATTACGAAGCACACAATTAAAGTCCCCAATTGCCAACCATGGCATTTGAAGGGCTCCCATATCTAACTGTCTCCAAAGATTTCTCGTAGTAGTTTGCACTGAGCTAGCATGCACAAAAGAAATATGAACACCATCAACACCAATGGTAATAGCCTGTTTAGAACAATTCACCACCACCGGATCAACAACATTCGAAGACCACATCACCCATAAATTACTAACACTCGTATCCATAGAATTATGAATAATCGACCTACTAAACCATCAATACAAAATTTTTGAACAGACCTAGAAGAAACTGACACTCTTGGATCCGCAATACCAATTATATCAGGTTTAAAGTCCTTAACTAATTCTCTAAGTTTGGCTTGTGCCTCATCGCGCATAATCCCATTTATGTTCCAAAAGAGAACTCTCATTGGGAAATAATTTTTGGATTGTTATTAATCTTAACTCTCTGCGCCAACCTAGTAGAATCATTCTTCTGCCCTCCGTTTCCAGATTTTATCCTAGTACCAACAGTAAGTTTATCAATCAAAGCATTGTTTCCAGAATTCCGAGAATCACATGTTGGTAGACACATTTTTGTGTCTAAGTTGTCCTCAATTTTCTGTATTGTTGGTACTCGAATTTGTGCTAATTTTGGTGTTTTATGTGTTTGTAGGTATTTTTGGGAAATAAACATTTTTGGAAAAAATCGGCTCGAAAAATTATGCGGAGCACCCCCGGAGGACATGTGCTATGCGGACTCTCATTTTGGTTAAGGGTCATCTCAATTACTAAGGGGCACCTCAGTTGGGCATCTGCTATTTGCACCCCAGAATAGGATAGGGGGACACCATCTTCTTCATTCAAATTTTGGGTTTTGGCGGAAAAGGAGTTATGTGCCTGGCATATTAGGGTTGGACTTTAGGGCATGCTAGAAGGATATTCAATGGCTGATATTCTTTGGGATGACTTGAATTAGCCTAATAGGCTTGGTAAAGGCCTTTGGTTCGATCCAGTTGGGCTGAATAATCCAATTCAAAGTAAAACAGGGAAGTAAGATAAACTGCAAACTTTCTGTTTGGATTTTGTTTGACCAGTCATGAGATTCAATCGATGAAATGGTTGGGAATATCCTGTTTTGACCAAACAGGATTGGTATGTGTGTTAGAATTCTAAAAATTGGGTTGTATGCGTGTCAAGTTGGATAACAGAAAGAGGAGATATTCACGGGATAGCATGACTGGACGAGAGTTTGTGATGTGCATTGCTCGAGTTTGGAGGACTTGGGACACTTTATGGAGCGTGCAAGAAGGTTTTCTGCGTGTTTGGAATGAGTTAGCCGCAATCAGGTGCATGGGAAGATAAATCAGGGAAGAAAATATTCCCGAGTTTATGGCTTGACAGAGAGAAGATTTGGAGCAGTTATGAGGAGATATTTTGTCGATGTCGAGTATAAAAAGGTTGGATGGGACTCAGAGAAGATAAGGGAGAGTTTGGGAGATTACAGAGCATCACAGAGGCGAAAGATTGATCACCAGAGAAACCTGCTGCTGTTGCTGCCATTGAAGAACACGAAGAACATTGGACGCCTAAGAACAGTCGTTCATGCTACAGTTATAAAGACTCACAGTGAGGGTCGTAGTTCAGGAGACGGTCTTAAAGCAACAAGAATAAAGTGACATGAAGCTTTTATCGTTCAGAACAACTCGGTTCGTAACAAAAATAACTGTTACAAACCCGGTTTTCATTATATTTCTCCCATTTTCATCATTTGTAAACACTTTGAGCAATAAAAATAATTTTAGCGTGTTTCCAACATGATGATGAGCTAATTCTCCTACAACCAAGGCAATGAGGAAGCTACTTACGCATGAATAATTGGTAATTATTTATTTTCTCTAATTTATAATTTATGATTCACTCAATCTTTGCTTTTGCGAGTTTTTAATTGTTTGCATAAATTCCTTCATTAGTTGTGATTCAATTAGATAGGTTATGCTTTGTATTAAGATAATCTATGCTTAGGGGATACAATTAATTTTTGAGAATTTTTCGATTATATGTGAATTAAGAAATAAGGGACTTAAAAGATAATTAGAGTTTTGGCTTATTTACCATAATTTATTCATGTGTAATAGTGGAATCAGTGTCTTGGTTATTCCTAATATTCTGTGACAATATTTTGTATATATTTTTCTTTTATTTTAGTTTATTAAATCCTAAAATCGATTTCAACAAGTCCGAGTGAACGACAACTCTATTTACCACTATATAAAATCATATCACCTGTAGAACGTGCCATAATAACTGGCGTCCTAGAAGTCCACGTACCAGTATTTTGATCAAACAAAGGAGCTGATCCATCACAGATACTATCTTGAACACCAGAACCCACAATAACATAGTTGTCATCATTCAAACCAAGTTCAGCATTCAAAGCCTCAAACTGATTTTGCGAAAAAATACTTTCTCGAACAAAAAGGTCATCGGTTAAAGGAGTGTCGTATGAGTTAGCAGCTGTCCTATCAACAATTGAATTCCTACTCTCCCCCACTTCAGAATTCAACGTTAACTTAGAACTATGCATACCCTCCGTAGCCCTAGTAGCTAAAACTATTTGCGCCTCTGCTCTTTGTCTAGTTCTTGCCAATTCAACATAGGCAGAGCGAAAGATAGCTTCAGACTTAGCTAACTCATCCCGCAACCGTTTTGCTACATCCACTTGAACACTCCCGATAGCACCTCACCTTCCTCAAGACCGAAAGAACAAAGATTAACGTTTGCATGCTGGCCATGCATATCATAATTCGAATCCTAGTAAGAACGTTATTGTCATTGGAACGATGGCCTTTACCCAAAGTAACTTGACTTCCATTCTCAGGCACAACCGGTATGACAGGAGCTGTCTTACCTTTCTTACGTCGCGCTATGCCAATCCCCAGCACCCGCAACATTATAACCAAAATATTACCCTATTACTGTGACGTTGAAGCCTGCTGCTGAGCATTACCAGCGGTATTCTTATGTTTTTTCCTACATTCAGAATCCACGTGACCAATAATCTTGCACTTAGTGCAGAATTTAGGTCGTTTCTGAATTTCAATTAGTTTCCAAAAGTCACGACCCCCAACAGTGATATGAATGCCATCAGTATCTAGTTCCGCAAAGTTAATATCAATGATAACTGAAGCGTAATACTCATATTCATGATCCAAAGTAGGATTGTCAACAACAACTGGAGTACCTAGGGATTTACCAAACGCCAACAACGTTTTTCAATCCAAAATTCAACAGGCAAGCCTGGAAATTTAACCCATACCGTAGCATGAGAAGTATTGTGTTTATCTGTATCAAACCCTAGAAACCATTCCATTAAATTAAGCTTTTGCTGATCAAACATCCAAGCCTCAACATTAAGGATCTTATCTCTATCTTCCATAGATTGCAGTTTGATAATGAAAAAGCCTCTATTCATAGGAATGAATTGAACACGGCCCTGACTTAGCTGCCATTGCTGCTCAAAGCTATTCTTCACATCTTGAAAATTGACTCCTTAAAATCTAGACGGCCTATAAGGTCGAAACTCCAAATATCACAACCCTCTTCATAAAAAGAGACAGGAAGCACAACTGCCGGTTTTCCTTCTTTCAAAGTAGGGTTTGGCAGTGTATTCAAATCCAAAGTAGTTGTTGGTAGCTGTTTTTTGCCTAAAACTTTTTCAGCATAAGTAAGAACTCGCGTTTGGGGAGGATCAGAATCATCCCCCCATCTCAATCACCCAAGGATGATTGAGCAAAGCTAAGAAAAAAGTGAAAAAAGTTTGAAAACCCTAAACTTTTCGCCAGAGAGGGAAAAAATTTAGGAGAGAGAAAAAAAAAGAAAACAACAAATCCCTCAAACCGGCCTCTTGCAAGCCAAAGATCCATCCCTGGTCGGTCAAGGTAATATGCTCATGTCATCAAAGTGTTCGCGTCTCAGTCCTGAGAATTTTGATATTTTCTAATGTGCGTTTGAGCAATCATTTGGGAAAATATGAAGAAATCAGGGATTTTTGCTGAAACTGAGGAAACTTCATGAGATGAAGGAAAATAATAATAAAATGAAGGAATCATGAAGTGTGGGACCGGCTATGGCCAAGGCATGGCCGGCCGGCCAATGAGCCCAGTCCCATAGCATTTCCTTAATTTGGTTATATTTTTTTCATGATTTTATGGAAATATCATAAAATCAAGGAGTTTGTTGAAACTAAGGAGTTTTGTTGAAATCAATGAGTTTCCTTGAAGTTAAGGAGTTTCCATTAGATGAAGGAAACAAATAACATTAATAAAATAAGGGCGCGTGGGACCGGCTTGGGCATGGTCGGCCGGCTAGGGCCCGGTCCCGTGAGTTTTCCTTAATTTTATGTATTATTTCCATGATTTGAAGGAATTTTCATAATTTGAAGGAAATATCACGAAATCAAGGAATTCCATGGGATCAAGAAAAGATAAAAAATAATAATAATAAAATAAGAGCATGTGGGGCCGGCTAGGGCCCGGTCCCACGAGTTTCCCTAATTTTATATTATTTTTCATGATTTAGAGGAAATATCATGAAATCAAGGAGTTTTCATGAGATTGGGGAAATAATAATAAAATAATGAGGAATCATGAGGTGTGGGACCGGCCACAACTAGGGCATAGCCGGCCGACTAGTAGACACGGTCCCACGACACCTTTCCCAATTTTATATTATTTTCTTGATGCGAAGGAAACACCATGAAACAGAGGAGTTTCCTTAAAACGAAAGATATTTTTTCAAATGAAGAGATTTTCATGAGATCAAGGAAAATAATAAAAATATGATAAAATATAGAATTTGGACGTGGGACTGGTCACGCTGTGACTGGTCGGCCGGTGAGCCTAGCCCTTAGCGCCTTGACTAATATTTTATTATTTATTATTTTCTTCCTATTTTGCCTAGGTTCATCGTTCTTTCGTGTTTTGGAATGCTCGTTACTACATTATTGCTGAGTACACTTGTACCGTTGTCTTATTCGATAGTGCTCAGATGCCCGTGTGTTGAATATTTATTATTAACCCATGGAATTCTGCTGGGAAGAACCATAAATTGAAGTAACAAAATATTATGAAAAATATTGAATATTTTCCAGGGATTCAGTTAATGAATCTAATGATTTAAGAATAATTAATTTTTGGCTCTATACTAGTACGATCGTCTAGGAGCATTAATTATTCAGGAATCGAGTGATATGATCTTATTGAAGCGTCATATTTCTTTTATATAGTCAGGGAAAACATTGTTACATCCTGAAGATGTTATTGCTCTATACTAGCAGGCAAGCTGTCTAGGAGCCGTCTAATCTTGCAATTTTATATAAAAGTGATCACTGAAATTGCTCAGTATTCATGAGATATGTCGTTTCCTCAGCTGAGAGACTACACATCTACATATACTCTGAGAGACAATATTCTCAGTCAGAGGTTCTCGTGGCACGAGCTTTAACGCTTTCGATAAATACATGAGCCTTGATGCTTATCTGATTGCTGGATCATGAGCATATATAATTATGGTTTTACGATTTTATCCCTTGTGGAAAATACACCATCTACATTAAGTCCCCTGCTTAGTGAGGGTAAGTCATGTTCCTCAGTCAGCAATGAATGGTGATTTTCTGGTTACAAACAATATAAGTGTTGATGGTGGATTTTCGTTCAAGGTTAAATTTGTAAATAACCAGAAAACTCATGCGCTGACATCTTGTAAAAGATAAAGCCATTTATAAAGTGTTGGATACTCCCTCACTTAATTCACCAAGAATGGAGCATGTAGCAACAATCCCATTCTCGTGAATACATGAAATTCCTCCGTGCCTCGGAGCATGTAGCAACAATCCCTTCCCGTGAATTTCATATCAGCTTTGTATTTCCGTACTCATTATCGGTGTGGCATGACGACCGAGTGTTACTCTTACATGAGTAACACGAACCTCCAAGCACTATAATGAATCATTATCGTGTGGAATGACGATCGAGTGTTACTCTTACAAAGAGTAACACGAACCTCCAAACACTATAATGAAACCATGTACGAAATACCCGTATTGTGCCGATTCTCGGTGTGTTATACTAGCCCGAGCCCTCTCGGTGTGTTATATTAGCCCGATTGAGTCCCTCTCGGTGTGTTATACTAGCCCGATTGAGCATCCGGCACTGACCATATCAGTCCGGATATGATCGCAGTCATCCAACTCCACAAGCATGATTGGACGACCAGGAGATCATTCCATCACCCCCAAGCGGTATGGAATACACACACGGACGACCCGCATGGTCGACCATTGGCCTTTGCTTGCCAAGAAACCGTCCATACCAAGCATTATGGGCGGAAAACCCTAAATTAGGGTTTGCGGCATATTACATGTGCCGCAAAACGGTCTCAACCATCCATCTTCGCAGGTATAAATGGAGGGTGTAGATGAGACTCAAAGGGCTTGGAGCATGTCGACACAATCACCATGTGACCGCCTACACACTTGACCAATCGGTCAAAACCAATCATGGTTGGTTACAACACATTCGTCCGCCTGAAATAGCATGGTCGCGCGGCTTTGAAAGCCAAAATTAGGGTTCAAGCCATCACGCGCGTCCATCTTCTCCTAAGCACGAATGGAGGGTCACAGATTAGATTAGCGGTCCGGTCATACCAAAGCATGACCACCGTGGGCCCATCTACCTCTTCATGCGGGTCGGCCAAGGCATATCACGGCCAATCCAAAACGCCCGCTCAAACATGCGTGGATACACTTCCCAAATTGCAAATCGATCTCGACCACTCAACTTCACCGGACGAATTGGGTGGCTTAGATCACGTTTTCATGGGACGGTGAGACATGGGCGTGAACATCAGCCTACCATCTTCACGCCAAACCAGCCGGCCAAGACCGACCAAGTTATGTCTTCTTGGAAAACGCGCCGGAAAAAGAGTGTGGCGCGCGGCTTCTTGCGGTATCAAACTTCTATCGCAAAATCAATCTCGACCACTCCTCTTTGACGGTCAAATTGAGTGGCCGAGATCGCGCTTTCATGAGGGAACGGAATACAGGCACCTACACCATCATGCCGTCAACACGCATGTATGGTCTGGGCCCTCTCCAAAATCCTTCCCATGCTTGGTTTCGACCAAGCCGGAGAGTGATGCTTGCGCACCTCTTCAAAAACATAATATTCATTAACGGTCGCAGATGAGTGTCTCAAGGCTCATCTCATCCGTCCAACTTCACCAGACTTGGTTATACAACCACGGTCGAGTCAATTGGTCGCAAGGCGTCATTACCCATCACCTTACCACACCACAATGCAGTACACGCATGAAATACACACGATACTTCACAAGTATCGACTTTCGAATAACGCAGTTATTCAATTCAAAGATTACATGCTATCTTTCATGGATCCACGATCCACATTCCGTACATCAATCATGTCACAAACCGGGGATACATCTTCGGGGTATTGGTCTGGCGGTTTACGGCGTGCGGCGTGCAACGCGCCATCACAAGAACGTGTTAGGAAGTCATGGGCGGTTAGAGATGAACATGAGAAGTGGTCAAGACCGGGTCGTGTATCACCGACACACAACTCCACTACTCCATCATTCCACTACCTCCACTTCCCACGAGAAACGTGAATGAGGCTCAATAACTTGTATAAATAGGTTCTCCGCCCTATTTCAAAAAGGGGGACAGAAACAACACAAGTTCGAACTGATTTAAACCAAGTGTTAATACAAAAAACCGTATTCAAACACTCTGAGCTCGCTTGCATCAACCGTAAGCTTGCTCATCTTTTCACAAGTCATAAGCAAGCCAACACCTTCACAATCTCAACACCTTCTTCGCTTTCCCTCCCTAAGATCAACCCCATCTCCTTCACTTTGTGACCGAAACAAGTCCGGAACGGCCATTTCTTGGTTTAGGCCGGACTTGCATGCATTGATCTCTCGGATCTACAAGCACTCACCGCGCAGTGCATTTTTTGAAGGTTTAGATTCATTCCTCATCCACACCCCAAATTACCAAATTCTGTAGGAGTAGTTTTCACCCATCAACAATTGGCGACCACAGTGGGAGATTAATCTCTGTTATAAAGTCAATTTCTTCAAAGATCGATTCAATTTCAACAATTTCGGAAAGGTAGATTTTAGAACCAATTCAATCAGCAATTCGGTTTCAAGATGGTGGAACTAAGGTCCGGATCGACAATCAATTCGGACGGAGCTAGCATGGATAACACTCCTTGTGTTGACGCACACCGCTGCTGGAGCTACCGTAGCCAACACATCTCGAGGAGCCGTTACCTCGTCACCAACACTAGCGGATCCGGAGACATCCCAAAGAGGTGTGACGCCTCCCATCACTGCAGAGCAGAGCAGCCGCAAATCCTGGCATCTCTTCGAGCGTAACGCCTCCAGTGGTTACCAGAGCAACAACTCTCACTCCTCCATCAGGACGAGGAGCCGGAGGCACAAGAGGAGGACCACCGTCCATTACCATTGCCGACTTGATGGAGAAACAAGAAGTCCTTGCCAAGACTCAAACAAATATGGCCGCAACTCGAAAAGAGGTACTCACTTTCCTCAAGACCTTGACCGAACGATTGCCGCAGGATTCATGTCAATCTTTGGAGACAACAATGATGCCTTCAACTCACCCGAGCGGGCGTTTCTACTCGGACCTACATGAGTGAAGAAGCTCGGTCGCTCCCGAATGCTCAAGAGAAAGGGACCGGCCACCCAACTTCATCACACGTGAGGATCTGGAACGACTCCTCCGCAGCCAAAGCAAAGGAAATCCGACCGACGCGCACCAACACCAACCGCCATACCCTCAAGATATGCAAATAATCCCTCTTCCAAGAGGTTACACCTCTCCCAGTTCTCCTCTACGACGGAATGGTAATGCTCGTGAACACATTTCTCGATTCTTGGAAGCCTTGGGGGAACATGAATACAATCATGTTTTACGCCTAAAAGAATTCTCAAAATCACTTACGGGAGGGCATACACTGTACAATAACATTGCGCCTAACAAAGATATCCAATTGGAGCGAGATGGTCAGTGCTTTCTATAGGAAGTATTTCTTCGTGTCTCGAACAAATCACGTTTTCGCACTGGAAGAATTCTCCACGGAACAATGAGCATCCCAACGACTTCGTTAAAAGATTCAGACCCAAGCTCGGATTGTCACGACCCAAATGTCACCGAACGGCAATTGGTGGAATCATGCATCAATGGGATGATACCCATATACCGCGCTCTCGTTAGAGAATCGGGCTTTCAAACGTTCTCGAGCTCCACGAAGCCGCAAAACGCTCAAAGAACAATCGCACCGGGTATTTGCTAGAAAGAACCGAGTTGTTCGGAGTGAAGATTCCCGTGAAAGTCGAGGAAGCAAAGCGTCTCACGAACAAGCAATACAACACCGGTCCCTCCGTAAGCGTGGTGGGCGGAGGAGAGAAAAGGAAAGCTTCGGGATGAGCCACAAACAAAGCGAACATTCCGGCACACAAGACTTCGTCTCGAAAAGGAACAGACAAAACTCCCCGCACAAAACGCCAAAGACACAGGTTTTCCTTTTCCCATGAATGAAGTGATAGAGCTCCCGGGAAGCGTGGATCCAAGACGACGCCGTAAAGCTGCCCCTATCGGGCGTCCTCCAGGCGAGGAAGAGATGGAAGATCCCAGACATCCGTTGCTACCACAGTTCGTCCATCATCCAACCAAAGATTGCAACAAAGTTGAAACAAATATTCGGGAAAAGGTAGAGACAGGAGAACTCCAGCTCGGAAACGAAGGCGTTCATAGAGATCCTCTCGCCCTATCAGAACTGCATGATTTCGGGGACTCGTCGCAAGACCGTGCAATCTATGATGGAGCACATGTGTGAAATCTTATATTTATCCAAAGGACAGCGTCAAGACATGTTCACGGCCCTCAACCACGTTGTGTCGTGGAGGCGTTTGCATCCGGTAGCAGCCAGGAACTGAGTCTTTCCGAAAGACATGAGCAACGGAAACCGGGGACTCCTAACCGTCACTCGTTTGAGAAACGTTGAGTTTGATAACGCATTGATCGATACGGCTTCAGAATTTAACATCATTACTGTCAAGACCTTGAGAGCGGCAAAGATCTCAAAGCAAGAAGCTACTCGTCATCCAACCGTGGTCGTGGATTCAGGAGGGGAACTCAGAGATTCGTATGGATACATCGACCTTGAAGTCAAATTGGGAGATACCTCAACACAAGCAAAGTTCTATGTAGTCAAAGATCATCCCAACTACGACATGATCCTAGGGCGCTCTTGGATACAGGGCAACAAAGCCATACTGGAAGTCTGTCCTCTCCCGGTCTCGGACCGAAAGAATCTCCAACATGCCTTCTGGACCTCCCGATGATCTGTCTTTGCTGCACCAAAGAACTTGCCAATATGATACAACTTCCCAGAGAGAGCCTGTCGGCGTACATTGAAAGGTTCCGATCTCAAGTAAGTCTCATCACGCAACTCTCCTTGCAACCTACCGCCCCTCATTCTGACAAGTCCTGGGGACTGACTCCATCAATAAACCAACCCTAGCACAAGAGGTGTGAATGGGAAAGCCCTTTCAAGCGTTTTATCAAGAGCGTGGAAGCTGTTTTGGTCAAAGACGACAAATCTAAAGTCCAAGTACGACCAAACCCATTTGGAATTGGAGACCTTGTGACAAAGATGACTACGTTCAATGTTGGAAGTGTGACGGTGAAGATGACCACTCCACCGGATTCATCCACCGAAAGAGAAGATGAACCGTACCTGGTAGCAGATGTTATCCTAGGCGGCTACTACAAGCTCATCAACGCTGATAACCTGGAGGGCATAACAATTCACTCCCGATGGCTCAAACCCCACCGAACTTAAGATGCTGTGCTGCCACTTCACAGCATCCCGTACACCTTAAAACGCTGTGCTATTTTTTCCAGCGTATTTCCTTTTACAATTCCATATCATATTTGTAATTCCTCCAGAAAATGATTGCAATACTTGCATTCATAATTAGGGTTTCAATTTCCAATTTTCAATTTTCAATTGAAGCATTATTTTCATATCTGAGAACCTCTTTACTCCTAAAAACACAAATTCCTGAGTCAGCTTAAATCAGCCCACTGGAGTAAGAAAGGAAACCCTAAGCAAACATATCACGGGAAGAAGGAAACAGAACGTGTGCGGAAAATGATTTGAGCCATCTGCCCAGCAAAGCCAGGAAGATATTGCATCACAGGTCCGTGGATATTCCATTATAGTATTACTTCTTTTATCACTAAGGATTACATGTGAAGGCGCTCCTTGCGCCTGAGAAGGTTCTATTCAGATCTTGGCAAAGGATTGTAAAGGAAAACTTTATTCAAATAATCAAAGGGAAGAAAAAACCTTGAACTCAGCCGCCACTGAGTACAAGGAAGATGTTCGAGCATGCAGCATATACTTGGAAAGAAAAACAAAACAAAAGAAATTTCAATCATCAAGAGGGTCGGTCTCGCCCACATCACCGTCAGCTCCATCACCTGTTGATGCCCCCCTCTCCGGATCTCCATCAACTTCTGCATCGGACATCCCCGCAGCAGCAGCAGCGCACTCCATCCCAACATCATCAGCAGGAGCATCAAAGGGCATAGCAACACCAGGGGCCACGCAAATTGCCTTCGAATGTTCAGGTTCGTCTGTATCAGAATCAAGGATTATCACGCCGTCCTGGATCGGGTAATCACACTTATCTTCATTCAGTGGTCGTTTATGCTCGACTCTCCGCCTCTTCAACCGCGCTGCAAATCTCTCCGCCTTGCGCTTACTAGCGTCTCGCAACGTTTCCTCGCGCCTCCACCGTTCCTCCATGTCAATTGCAGCTGAAAGTGCACAAATACGTCCTCTGACAATGCGAAGATGTGAGATAGGCATCCCCTGTATAGCGCGGCCGACTTCGCGAAGTGGGAGATCGATCTTAGCCATTACTTCTTCATGTGCATGGCTCTCGGGCTTGTCAACTTCAAAACTTCTTTCGGGGAAACAGAATGATTGTCCATCGCTTCCATGACAAACTACAAAGGAGAGGAGGTTATGCACACGCAAACAACAAAAAAAAAAAAAAATCAAATCTATTGATCAGTTAATCAGAAAATCAGAGCAGTACCTGAGATATGGAATAAACGACCACGTGAGACGATTCTTTATAATCTCACAAGTCGACAGAATCCCAGAAGGAAAAGAAGTCTTTACTTACCACCTATGAAGGCTGCTAATTGGGATAACAATCAGCGAGGCTTATCAGATATACTTGAGGAAAGCCGTATATGATGAAAGAAGTACACCTGAAGGAGCGGTCGAGCTCAGACATGTACAAGAGGAACCAAAGCGACTCACTGGATCAAGTCCTGCTTCCTCGCATCCTTAATCAAGACCAACTAGTTCGTGGAAACGCCGACAATGTGAAACTATCCGGTAAATATGTATTCACTCTAGCTTGGTCATTTCTGTATGTCACCATCTCATGCCTACCACACAATAGTGTAACCATTATGTGCTAGGCAGGGGACTTAATGTTGATGGTGGATTTTCGTTCAAGGTTAAATTTGTAAATAACCAGAAAACTCATGCGCTGACATCTTGTAAAAGATAAAGTAATTTATAAAGTGTTGGATACTCCCTCACTTAATTCACCAAGAATGGAGCATGTAGCAACAATCCCATTCTGTGAATACATGAAATTCCTCCAGGTCGGAGCATGTAGCAACAATCCCTTCCTGTGAATTTCATATCAGCCTTGTATTTCCTGTACTCATTATCAGTGTGGCATGACGATCGAGTGTTACTCTTACAGAGTAACACGAACCTCAAGCACTATAATGAATCATTATCGGCGTGGCATGACGATCGAGTGTTACTCTTGCGAGTAACACGAACCTCCAAACACTATAATGAAACCATGTACGAAATACCCGTACAGGCTGATTCTCGGTGTGTTATACTAGCCCGAGCCCTCTCGGTGTGTTATATTAGCCCGATTGAGTCCCTCTCGGTGTGTTATACTAGCCCGATTGAGCATCCGGCACTGACCATATCATCCTGGATATGATCGGATCATCCAACTCCACAAGCATGATTGGACGACCCCGGATCAATTCCATCACCCCCAAGCGGGTATGGAATACACACGGCACCCCGCATGGTCCATTGGCCTTTGCTTGCCAAGAAACCGTCCATACCAAGCATTATGGGCGGAAAACCCTAAATTAGGGTTTGCGGCATATTACATGTGCCGCAAACGGTCTCAACCATCCATCTTCGCAGTATAGATGGAGGGTGTAGATGCAGCACTCAAAGGGCCGGAGCATGTCGACACAATCACCATGTGACCGCCTACACACTTGACCAATCGGTCAAAACCAATCATGGTTGGTTACAACACATTCGTCCACTTGAAATAGCATGGTCGCGCGGCTTTGAAAGCCAAAATTAGGGTTCAAGCCATCACGCGCGTCCCATCTTCTCCGGCACGAATGGAGGGTCACAGATTAGATTAAGCAGTGTCCGGTCATACCAAAGATGACCACCGGTGGGCCCATCTACCTCTTCATGCGGTCGGCCAAGGCATATCACGCCGGGCCAATCCAAAACGCCCGCTCAAACATGCGTGGATACACTTCCCAAATTGCAAATCGATCTCGACCACTCAACTTCACCGGACGAATCTGGGTGGCTTAGATCACGTTTTCATGGGACGGTGAGACATGGGCGTGAACATCAGCCTACCATCTTCACGCCAAACCAACCGGCCAAGACCGACCAAGCTAGGTCGTCTTGGAAAACGCGCCGAAAAAGAGTATGGCGCGCGGCTTCTTGCGGTATCAAACTTCTATCGCAAAATCAATCTCGACCACTCCTCTTTGACGGTCAAATTGAGTGGCCTGGGGATCGCGCTTTCATGAGGGAACGGATACATGGCACCTACACCATCATGCCGTCAACACGCATGTATGGTCGGTCCTCTCAAAATCCTTCCCATGCTTGGTTTCGACCAAGCTGGAGAGTGATGCTTGCGCACCTCTTCAAAAACCCTAATATTCATTAACGGTCGCAGATGAGTGTCTCAAGGCTCATCTCATCCGTCCAACTTCACCAGCCTTGGTTATACAACCTCGGTCGTGAGTCAATTGGTCGATGGCGTCATTACCCATCACCTTACCACACCACAATGCAGCACACGCATGAAATACACACGATACTTCACAAGTATCGACTTTCCGAATAACGCAGTTATTCAATTCGAGATACATGCTATCTTTCATGTATCCACGATCCACATTCCAGGACATCAATCATGTCACAAACTGGGGATACATACCGGGGTATTGGTCTGGCGGTTTCACAGGCGTGCAACGCAACGCGTCATCACAAGAACGTGTTAGGAAGTCATGGGCGGTTAGAGATGAACAGGAGAAGTGGGCAAGACCGGTCGTGTATCACCGACACACAACTCCACTACTCCATCATTCCACTACCTCCACTTCCCACGAAACGTGAATGAGGCTCAATGACTTGTATAAATAGGTTCTCCGCCTATTTCAAAAAAGGGGGACAGAACAACACAAGTTCAGCATTTACGAAACCAAGTGTTAATACAAAAAACCGTATTCAAACACTCAGAGCCTGCTTGCATCAACCGTAAGCTTGCTCATCTTTCATTACAAGTCATAAGCAAGCCAACACCTTCACAATCTCAACACCTTCTTCGCTTCCCTCCCTAAGATCAACCCCATCTCCTTCACTTTGTGACCGAAACAAGTCTGGAACGGCCATTTCTTGGTTTAGGCCGGACTTGCAGATTGATCTCTCGAATCTACAAGCACTCACCGCGCAAAGTGCATTTGTTGAAGGTTTAGATTCATTCCTCATCCACACCCCAAATTACCAAATTCTGCAGGAGTAGTTTTCACCCATCAACAATAAGCAATTGAACTTAGTCGTAAGATAAGACAGTCTTGGATTTTTTGATAATACGAGCAAACCACGGCTTGAACGGAGATCCCAATGGCATGATAGAGCATCGTCCAATGGGCAAAAATTGGTGTTGAACCGCTGATTTTGATGACGAGACCTTGGTCGTGTTAGGATTCACGGGGCCGGGCCCAATAAGGAAATCCTTGTGAGATTAGGTTTTGGAAATAAAATTTAATATAAAAGGGAATTAATCCTTTTTTTTTTCTTTCCACGACCGACCACCTTATTCCTCCCTTCATCACCTTCACGTCAGAGCTCAGGAGAAAACAAGAGAGAAATTTTGCCGGAACTGTTGCCGCGTCCAACCGAGATTCGATCACCGTCAAGCCATATTACGGCTGCGCGCCACAGGTAATTTTTTCTTTTTTTTTAGAAGTTTATAGTTTCATGATTTGTTCATGCTTTGATCATGTTGAAGTTACATACATGTGCATATATGAGCGTGAGTTTTGTAGATAACCCTTGTTTTTAGAAAACGTATGTTCGTTCGGGACGTTAGTTTAAGAAACTAGCAATAATCCCTGACTTAGGAGAGAGATTTTTATGTATAGACCTGTGTCCAGTGATAAAATTTTGTTTATGAGCTTTCATATAAATCAAAACCTTATCTTAAAAGATGTGAACTTTTCACAAAACCGAAATAAACCTTCGTTTTAAAGAAAGACGATAGTGCGAAGGAAAAAGATTATTTATTTATTTTTATAAAACCATGGCTTGTTCATGGATTTTTTTTTTTAATGAGACCGTGGAATATCCACAAATTTTATTTACGTGAGCCTTGCTCACGTCAATTTTTTTTTTTTACTTACGTGAGTAAATCACGTTTTATTTATATATATGAATACATATTATTTTCTAAAAAAATAAAAAACTAGAGTTTTGTGTAATCATTAAAAGCAAACTATTATTTATGATGAAATAATGTTTTAGTTTTCATAATCCCATGGTGAATGTTCACGCAGTAAAAATGTTCATGATTTTATGAAAATTTGAGTTTTGCTCGTACTGTATAGGTTTTGAAGAAACGAACAGTTTTGAAGTGCTGACTCTAATATCACAATCATTGTGTCAGTGGAATTGTAAAGAGGTAAGAGTTAGGATTACCATTTTTGCAGTGGATTTATTATCAGCATATCTATAATTCTGTGCTCCTGGTTCTAGAAAATGGTGACTTCCAGCAGCACGATTATGATTATAGCTATTCTTCCAGCTCTTCTGAAGAGGATTCCAAAGTTTCCGCAGCCAAATCACGAGCTAAGATGAATCGTATTGAGAGAACAAAGCCTGGTGCGCCTCTCAATGACTGTAAAGTTACTTATGCTGAGCTCATGAAGAGAAAAGCCGAGGATGACATGATGGATGATCATCGGCGAAGAAGGGACCGAATTCGACGCAGAGTACTAGCAGCTGAGGAGAAAATTCGATCTCGAGTTGACGGTGTACCCTCTGATTCTGATGCTTCGGAAGATGAGCCCGTGTGGGTGCCACGAGATCTCAAGATTAAGTCGGATCGGCGTACCACTGTGGGAGATTGAGAAACTTGTCAAAGCTGACCTTGAAGATGAGCATGAAAAGGAGGAGTACTGGGATTCCAGCGATCCTGAAATTCATCCAGACTTCGTCAATGACCCTGATAGTAATTCTGATGAAGAATTTGAAGAGGACTCTGCAAAAGACGACGATGACGAATCTGATAGCTCTGACAAATCTGATGAATCCGAGGAGTATTCTTGCTCCTGATCTTGTTTAGACATTTGAATGCTCTTTTTTTTTTTTAATCTTCGTAGTAGATATTTCTTTGATGATCTGAACAACTTCTCTTCAGAATTAGGATTTTATTTTGAATGAGAAACCCTTTTATTAATGTTGATTCTTCCCGAATTGAATGAAATGGACCAATGTTCATGCTCCAAAATTCATCATGATCCCTTTCTTCTTGCCTTGGTGATTTCCATTTGCCGAAAATACTAAGATATGTTGCATGGGCTGAGAAAACACGCGTCATACACAAGTCCGTGTGGTTTTCTGACGGTGTCTAGCTTTTATCAGTCCCAGTACGTTATTTTTTCTCCGCATCTCCAGTATTGACCTTGTTTTAAACTTAGGGTTTCAGTAGAATCCACAACTGAATTGATTATTCGCAGAAGATAAGTGTCTACCGCATCCAGTATATATCTTCAAGACTTAGGGTTTAGCATTTACGCAAATATTTCTTCCATTCCTGAGTCAATTTCGTCGAGGACATCATGATTATCATACCTTTTCATCACTATGTCCAATGATAGTATTTCTTCTCGAAAGCACTTCGATCGAAGCATGAAGTAGAAGCGTCCATCTCAGTAAGTTATATATTTTTCTTCATCTCCATTTGATCAGAGTTATTGATCACAGAAAAATGATTTGTTGCAGGATAATCAGAAGAATCCATCTTCTTCTCATAATTCAAGACCCAAGCGGACTGTTAGAGCCCCTGCCCGATATAAGTCAGCTCATACACATCTGTGAGTAATTCTATGATTTCTTGATTGAAATTTTATTCAACAGTTTATCCAATCTTCATCTGAAATTGAAAACTTCTCCACCACAGGTTGATGTGCATGTTGTTGTTGACGCTAGAAAGAGAAGGAATGGGAGGCCTGCGACTGATGATGACGGCGTCGACGAAAACTCTACCAACTCCGCGGAGACTGGAGTTAGAATTCACTACCCAACAACTGGACTACCGTTTGAGATTCCCATGATCAACAATTTCCCGGATAACGAGGTAGTTGACGGCTTCGTCATTCCAAGGTGTCACGCGTCTTTGTATACCAAAATCTGGAAACGATACAGACACATTGCCACTACCGAGGTGTGGAGAGGCTTCTTGCCGACCCTCCTGACTACAGTCGTCGGGGTTTTACCGATCATTGAAGAGATGATGGAGACGAATCTGCGAGACGTTAAGAATCATGAACTTCACAGATGGGATGACATGATATCGAATTGTGAAACCTTGCGGTTCAATGTAAGTTGGCTTCGCCGTCGGCTCGAGATGATCAAAGTTGACAGGGCAAGGGCCGATGCTGAATCAATTTCCACCATAACTGCCTTTTTGGAAGAGGAGAAGGCACTTGACTTGGAGTCGGCAAGAGTTGAGAAAGTTGTTCAAGACTTGAAGGTGAAGACCAAAAACTTCCAAAAGAAGCTTGACATGGCTGTATATAAAAGTTACGCTTTTTTGGATGGTTTGCTACGAGTGAGCATTTTCGATTATTGTTTTTGAATAGGTTTAGGTGTTTTTTAGGAGAATAATTGATCGTGGTATGAAAGAAATTTTTTGTTCATTTATGAAATGTTTACGTAACAAGGGAGTATTTTGCATACTCTTTGGAGGAATATAATTTACATTTTGAGAAATGCTTGAAATGATGAAAAGGTGATGGTTTTCTACTGATCGGGCGTAATATCCTTTGAGCCATTTTGCCGTTGATGATATTTCCTTCCACTCCCCATTGATAGCTAAGATCTTGTAATATCCACCGGATCTTGCTTTGATGACTACATATGGTCCTTCCCATTTCGTAGAGAACTTAGGAGCAGACAAATCTTGTTGAATGTGTTTTGTAGTCTTTAATACTAAATCTCCTACTTGGAATGTTCGAGGTCTTACCATTTTGTTGTAAGCTCTGGAGATCCTTTGTTTGTATGCTTCTACGTATTTTTATACCTTAGCTCTCCTTGACTCAAGCATGTCCAGTTCAGCAATTCTTGAGTTGGATACTTGACTTCATCCCATTGTACTCCACCGGCTATTGCAATCCTTGCTGAAGGAATTTTGATTTCTGCTGGGAGTATGGCATCGGCTCCATAAATGAGAGAGTATGGTGAAGTCCCGATCGAGCTTCTTGGTGCGGTTCGATAAGCCCATAAATCCATAGGCAATTGTTCATGCCACATTCATGGATTATCATGAATTGTTCGACTGAGAATTCGGATCAAAGTTTTTTTTGGTGCTCTCTTCCTGTCCGTTTCCTTGGGGATAGTATGGCGTGGAGAAAACTTGTTTGATGTCGTATTCCTTGAGCAATTCCATCACGTGCTTGTTGGCAAAAGGAGTTCCATTATCAGTGACAATGTGTTTAGGAACACCGAATATTCATATTATGTATTCTTTGATAAAGGCTGCAATCGTGACTCCAGTGGTGCTTCGAAGAGGGATAGCTTCAACCCATTTGGTGAAATACTCAGTTGCAGTGATGATGTATTCATGCTGCTTTGAAGATCTTGGATTGATTTTCCCGATGATATCCAATCCCCGCCTATAGAAAGGCCATGGACTATTCACGAATTCAGAGGAAGACAATGAGTGTGGATGACATTACCATGAATTTGGCATTGGTGACACCTCCGAACGTGCGCAGCCTGCATCGTCTTCCATGGTCGGCCAATAGTATTTCTCATGAATTTGGAGAAATAATTTCCTTTTTCCTTGATGTTCTCCATCATGCATCTCCTTCAAGATTGTTGGGATTTCATGCTTAGATAAGCATCTCAGTAAGTTCCCACCGAAGCTTTTGCGGCATAAGATTCCGTCAAGAAAGACAAATCTTTTAGCTCTACGAATGAGTTTGATTGTTTCTTTCTTTTCCAACGGCAATTCATTGTCCCGGAGGTACTTGATGTAAGGTTCTCTCCAGTACCCAGTGTGATGAACTGTCAAGGCTTCTAAGTGGTGAGGAGGTGTCTGACAATATTTTTGCAAGATTCTCGATTGAGCCTCCATGGAAGGCCAATAATATCCCATCCTTTGAAGTTTTCTGTAAAGTGTCACCACCAACGTCTGTCCGCAAACCTCTTCATGTATGCGTTTGAGTTGTTCGTCCGCTTCGTCGTTTCCAAGGCATCGTGATAAGGACCCATCAGGATTTCGATAGTATAACGCTCCATGAAGTAAGAAATAATTTTTCAATTCCTTTAGGCTGACTTTCCCTTCTGAAAGAGAACTACTCAATTCATGAATAATGGGTGCTCTTGATAAATGCCTTGAATGTCTTCTACTTGAGCAAGCCAGGTAGATGACACGAATACACCTCTCGTCCGTGATTGTTTTCTTTGCCCCTTTGAATTGCAGCTTAGAAGCGAGAGTTGCTAGGCAGTCGGCATGCTTATTGTTAGTTCGTCCAAAGTATGGATAATGGTTGCAAAAACGAAATGAGTTAATATCCACCGAGCTTGGTTACGAATGGAGCAAGCGTGATGTTTTTGAGGGAGTATGTTCCATTCATTTGATTGACCGGTAGCTTTGAATCTCCTCTAATCTCAAGGTGCATTGCTCCCCGCTTGCTTGGCTTAGGGGACAATCTCGTAAGAAAGCTTCATATTCTCATTTGAATTGTTGGTGCATGAAAATCCAACTTGAACGAATGTTAGAGAACTTCGCTGAGATGGAGATACTAGCACTACGCCCGCTCCTCCGGTGTCTTTGCTAGGGGTGGCAGATCCATCAAAGTATAGAAGCCATGTTTCTTCCTTGATAACTAAGATATCCGGAAACTCACCGGGTACATCTTCATGTAATATTGTTGCATCTTCCACTGGAAAAGAAGCGAGCAAGTCTGCAACTGCTTGACCTTTGATTGCTTTAGGCGGTGTACAAGTTGTGTCAAATTCTGACATCTGAAGTAGCCACTTTGCTGGTCTCCCTATCAAGGCTGGCTTTGATAGTAGAAACTTTATAGGGTCTGCTTTGGAAACAAGTACGACCCTGTTGGATAGTAAATAATGCCTAAATTTCTGAATTGCATGCACTAATACTAGACATGCTCTTTCAGCCTTTGGGTATCGGAGTTGAGCGTCTCTCATTGTACGGCTGAAGTAGTAGATCGATCGTTCGATGCCTTCATCGTCTTCTTGAGCAAGGACTGCTCCGATAGCGACATCACTGGAAGCTGTTACGCGGAAAGAAGAGATACAAAAAGGAAAGAAAGCCCGAGACTTGGGAGGCAAGAAAAACGAGATTCGGACGAGTTTTGGGGCTTGCTGTTGGTGTATAAAAGGTGTGGTTCGAGGTCAGATAGGGGTCGAGACCTTGGGGGTTGAAGCAGTCGAGATCGGGTGGATTTGCAGAGAAGCTGCTGCTGTTCCTGGAAGAAGAAGAAGAAGAACAGTGCAAACCGCAGACAAAGAAAGTCGCAGAAACCGTTACCTAATCTTTCAAATCAAATACCTTTGTAACAGTTCTGTAACAATTTTTCCAACAATTAATCAAATTCGCAACAGTTCTGTTAGGGTTTCCTTGTGATGGTTCTCAGAACAATTATATCTCATTATAAACTCGATTTGTCTTCAATAAAACACCTATTCGGCCATGCGTTATTATTTTGAGCGTGTTTTTGATATGATGAGCTAAACCCCTTAGCCGAGGCGACGGAGGAAGCCATTGTTCCATGAAAAGTGGTATATTTCTATTTTAATTATTTATTTGCAATTTCTTTTATGATTATTTGCATGGATCTAATATTGGAAAATTGGTTTTTATTTAATGATTGTGATTCGTTTTGATGGAGCATGCTTAGTTTAAGACTTTTGATGTTTCATGCTTGATGTTTACAATTGTTACTTCGAAAATCTACTTGAGGCAATAAATTAGAATCACTTCAAACGCAAAGAATTGCATGAATATTGATTAGATTGGATCACTTAATTGGTCAATGGTGGAATCCACGAGTCTTGGTGCTTTTTATAATCTTGATAACAACTTCGATTGAGTTTTCTATTTTACTTTGAGTCTAAAACAAATCTTCACAAGTCTGAGTGAACGACATCTTTCTTACCACATTACTACAACTTTCAAAATCACATCAATTTTTGGCGCCGCCGACGCGGACTTGTATTTAGATTTGTTTTAGGTTTATTTTTATTATTTTTTTGTTATTTTTTACGCGTTTTGGTGTTTTTCGATTCTTTTCAGATTTGAAGCGAAGCTACAAGGAAAGAAAAAGTGCTATAAAAGGAAAGCATCGCCAAAGAAGGAAAGAAAAGAGGAGTCCAAGGCGTGAAGAAGATTTTGTACATATTTATTTTATTTTGTTTTATTTTTAGAAAAATCGTATTAGGGTTTATAATTATTTTTGTAATTTTCTTTTATTTTTGGACTTTTTTTGGACATTTTTGGGACCTTGGACATTATTTATTTTTTTAAACCCTACAGAAGGGTAGTCTTAAATATAAACTGTTTGCAGAGAAGGAGGACAATTACGATATTGTCTTTGCACCTTGGGTTCGTACACTGACATAGGAGTCAGTGGCCCGAGTCGACTACAACCGATTCATCCCCCGTCTGGTACGGGAGGTAAGACTCTATCCACCCACGAATCCCCTGTCAGTGGGTTTTATTTTGTGTGACAACTCACACCCCTGCAATAGAATGTCGAACTGGTATTACAATAGCCAATACAACGAATATCCGATTTGAGTTTCAAAATGGACGTTACTACTTTGACCATAGTGTGAATAGTGGTTGGGAACATCAACCTTTTCAAGGTTATGGCTCATACCATGATGAGCCCAATTACTATCCATACGCCCATAGGTCATACGAGAAAAAATCCTCTCTACTAGAGTCCGCATGTAAGTTAGCCGAGTCAACACAAAAGTTACTTGAGTCAACACGTAGTTCAGATGAAATGAATAACTTAGTTTTGGACGAAAGCAATGCAACGTGTGAACCTTCTTTCATAGATAAAATCAGGAAGTCATGTGAGTCGACTCAGAAAATGCTGTTAGAGGCCAAGGAAAGAACTGCTCAAGATAGTTTTAATTTCCAATATAGTGTTTCCAATAGTACCTTTGAAAATGAAGATAGTTATTCACATAATCAAGATGACGAGGTTAGAATTGGTAACACTACTTTAGATGAGGTTCAACCATTTTCATGTTATTATAATGATGATTATGATGAGGATAGTGTTGATGAAGAATTTGAAATAAGTAGGCATAGTGATCAGGAATTTGTTACTCCAATTGAGCTTTACAATGATAATATTATTTCTAGTTCAATTCCAAATAATTTTAATAATTATTCACCTATTCAAAAGGACGAGGATTTGACTAGAGATTCCACCGTTTTAGACGACGTAGTTTTTCCTTATGATTACGAAGCCGATTATGGTTTAGAGGAACGGGTATATTTTGAGTCTAGCGATGTAGAAACAATAGACTTAGAAAAAGAAAATGAACTCGTACAGATGAGTGAGGATGAACCCGACTTAGAAGAATCAATTGACCATTTTCTGTGAATCAGATGACCTTGAAATTAGGGAAGTTGTGACAAGTCTTTCTAGAGACACTGAAAACTCTAAGTTTGGGGGTGATTATCATTCTCCATGTGCTTTAACTCTTAGAAAGGTCCCTCACTTGGGACTTGACATATGTGCCTCAACCATTTTAAAAGATTATCTTCATACACGTTTTCCTGAACCTAGTGATGTCCATAAGGAAGTTGGTTGTTAGAAACCCATCATTTTGGTTGATGTGGTTAGCCCAGGCTATGATACCCAGATTGATTTTGTTTTCCCACCAAATATTTTTCAACCAGTGGGAACGTATAAGTTTCAGATGTGTCAATTATTTAGTTTTGAGACTAAACCTAAGTACTTTAGGAGAATAGAAATGACACATTTGCTTAAGATTGACCACCACTTCATCGTGGTCAATTGTGTGAGTCAAATCTGATTGACTTAGAGGATCCTCAATTATTCAGGTTATTATTATGTGCTTCTAAATTTTTCCAGAACTTAGAACCTGATCTTTGGATCTTACTTATGAGGAATTGCAGCCCAAAGAAATTTATTTAGACCCTTTTATAGAACTCCGAACTCGAACCACGCCTAGATGTAGTTGTCTTAAACAGAAACTAGGCAAGGGTTTGCTTTATTTGTTAATTTTCTTGGCAAAGGGTTGCGATTCCTTTTATTTGTGATAGCTCTATTTGGTTTTGATGACCTGGATATTTCGGCTATTACTTTATGATTCTATGAGGTGACTAATACTTTCTTAGTCCGGGTCAAGACGTTAAACTTAGCACTTCTTGGGAGGTAACCCAATATTCATGCGACACGGTAATATCTTTCCTCAATGTTCTAAAGATGAAATTAAAAGCATGAACAAGGAGAAAATGGTAACAGTTTCTCCTTGTTCATGCTTTTAATTTCATCTTTAGAACATTGAGGACAATGTTAGATTTAAGTTTGGGGGTATGGGAAAAACATTTTAGTTGCATTGTTAAACTCCAGAGTCTAGAAATTTATGCTTATTAAGGATGGCACTAACCAATCTAAGTGGATGGAAGCATTTTGGTTGTAGGAGTTGAGGAACCAACGATTAGATGGCAACATCTAAAGAGTCTATTCATAAAAGCACGAGCTCAGGTGTTAGAAATAACATGATAGTTTCACCATATCTCGTTGAGTCCTTTTCACTTCTATTTTTATTTTTATTTTGTTTTTAAACTATGTTTCTCTAAGTGATTAAGTGGGGCCCACGAATCAAGGTGTTACCAATGCTAGGGTGAATTAGAGGGATTGAGATACAAAAAAAAAAAAAAAAAATAAAAATAAAAATATTGAGACCAGACCATCCGTGTAGGAATAAATTCAATAAAGTCGACCACTGGAACCCTTGTATATGCCAGTTGTGTTGACCTAGAATTAGGATTATCGACCACTGGTTCCCTTGTATATGCCAGTGTGTTGATATTAGTCAGACTAGTATCTTAGTACACTAGGATAGGTTCATTTTGGCGGAGGCCTTCAGACAGATATGGGAAACACGATTCACTTAGTAAACATCAAAACCATCTATGTTTTTCTCTATATCCATCTTCTTGATCTATCCATGTGATTAGTTTTGACTCCGGGTATTGATGTCCATAGTGCGACTATTTGAGTAGAGCTCTGTGACTTATATATGAATTTTAGTATGCTTGAGTGCAAACTCGTGTACAAAGAATTGGAATTTCGCATCAGGGTACTTCCTCTTGTAGTCAATAAGTATGCCAACCAAGGAGATTCTTTAGTGCCTTCAAGGTTCTCGTAAATAGCTAAGGTCTGGAGTGTAAAGGTTTTGTGGGTATATCTCTGGTAAACCCTCCCGAGACTATAACTCGGCCACTAGGGCCACCTAGGGGTTTAAAGGCTTATTGCATATGCTAAATGCAATCGACGATGCCTAGACGACGTGAGTTAGGATTTTATTTTGTAGATTTGATTTGCTCGGGACTAGCAAATAATAAGTTTGGGGGTATTTGATAGACGCATTTATGTGTCTATTTTCATCTCGATTTTCTATATTGTTAGTACCCATTTTTGTACTTATTATGGTGTTTTGTGTATTTGTAGGTATTTTTGAGAAATAAACATTTTTGGAAAATCGGCTCGAAAAGTTGCACCCGGAGGACACCTACTATTCGGACTCCCATTTTGGATAAGGGGTACCCAAATTACTAAGGGGCACCCTCAGGGCATCCCTAGACAGCTGATATTTACACTCCAGCCGAGGATAGGGGGCGACCACCTTCTTCCCCGTTTAAATTCTGTTTTGGCGGGAAAGCAACTGGCAGAGTTGGATTTGATTTTTGGATATTTCCGAGAGAGATTTAATCACGGAGTTTGATTTCTATAGTCCTGTTAAGGCTAAACAGGAATGGTAACTCAATTTGATACGACGGATTTGGGCTGGATATCGAGTTTTAGTTAAACAGGAAAATGTGAGCTGCGTACTTCTCTGTTCTTGATTATAACGAGATTTTCTCGTTAACCTTCTGCAGTTTGGATTGGGGATGACTCTTGGAGATAAAAGCAGGGATGGATACGTGTTGGAGATTCGATAAACAGGAGTATACACGGTTTTTCTTTGAAACAGGGACTAGACTTTCTCGGGCATACATATTTGGAAGTTTTGCGGTGAATACGGTAGAATATCTTCTCTAATGGACTTAATCTATATTGGGAAAAGAGTTTTCAATAATTCGGACTACATTACGTGGAAAGAAGAGATACAAAAAGGAAAGAAAGCCCGAGACTTGGGAGGCAAGAAAAACGAGATTCGGACGAGTTTTGGGGCTTGCTGTTGGTGTATAAAAGGTGTGGTTCGAGGTCAGATAGGGGGTCGAGACCTTGGGGGGTTGAACAGTCGAGATCAGGTGGAGTTGCAGAGAAGCTTGCTGCTGTTCCAGGGAAGAAGAAGAAGAACAGTGCAAACCGCAGACAAAGAAAGTCGTAGAAACCGTTACCTAATCTTTCAAATCAAATACCTTTGTAACAGTTCTGTAACAATTTTTCCAACAATTAATCGAATTCACAACAGTTCTGTTAGGGTTCCTCTGCAACAGTGGTTCTGTAACAATTATATCTGTTACAAACTCGATTTTTCTTCAACAAAACACCTATTCAGCCATGCGTTATTATTTTGAGCGTGTTTTTGATATGAGGAGCTAAACCCCTTAGCCGAGGCGACGGAGGAAGCCATTGTTCCATGAAAAGTGGTATATTTTTATTTTAATTATTTATTTGCAATTTCTTTTATGATTATTTGCATGGATCTAATATTGGAAAATTGATTTTTATTGAATGATTGTGATTCGTTTTGATGGAGCATGCTTAGTTTAAGACTTTTGATGTTTCATGCTTGATGTTTACAATTGTTACTTCGAAAATCTACTTGAGGCAATAAATTAGAATCACTTCAAACGCAAAGAATTGCATGAATATTGATTAGATTGAATCACTTAATTGGTCAATGGTGGAATCCTGAGTCTCGGTGCTTTTTATAATCTTGATAACAACTTCGATTGAGTTTTCTATTTTACTTTGAGTCTAAAACAAATCTTCACAAGTCTGAGTGAACGACATCTTTCTTACCACATTACTACAACTTTCAAAATCACATCAGTATGTTGCTCCAGCATTTCGCAAACCAAATGGCATTTTTGTATAACAATATAATCCTCTTGGGGCGAAAAAAAGCATGTGTTCTTGATCTTCTTCATGAGAGGGATTTGATTATATCCTTTGTATCCATCTTGAGAAGATATTTTATCATTTTCTTGTTGCCGATTCTACCAATTGTGGGATATCTGGTAGTGGAAAACTATCTTTTGGACAAGCTTTATTTAGATTAGTGAAATCTATACAAATTCTTATCCCTTTATTCTTCTTTGGAACTACTACCATGTTTTCTATCCATTAGGATATTTAGCTTGTCTTATAATTCTGCATCAAGCATCTTCTTGATTCTTCTTCTATTTGGGGATGATACGTTGTTGCAATCTTTTCGATTCTTTGTTTGAATGGTCTAACATTTTTATCAATCTCCAATTTATGACATGCCACGAGGCGAATCTATTCAGGTATCTCATCCATATCCCATGCGAAGATGTCTTTGTATTCTATAGCATGATTAATGAGTTCTTTCTTCCTCATCCTCCTCCATTTTAGTTCCAATTTTTAGTATCTTGGGTGCTTCTTGGGTCCCAACATTCACTTCCTTTGTTGGTTCTCGCTGCAGTTGTAATCGGCCTCGTGTTCTCGATAGGTGTCGGTTCTTTTATCTCTTTCGCGAGGTCCATTCCTTCTTTCGAATTTTCGCCAGGTATGCCTTTTTCTTCCTCTGCTTTTATCATGTAAATTCTAAATTCTTCTTATTTCTTTGATTCCTTCACCATTTTCCTGCGATTATTCCGCTTCTCTGCACGTCATTCGTATTGCTTCACTTCAATTTGATAACATAATCTCGCTTTATCCACATCTCCTCTAATTTCACCGATCCCACTTGGTATAGGAAATTTAATGCATTGATGTAATGTCGACGCTTTACGGCTTTAATCGCATGTATCCATGGTCTTCCCAACAACATGTTGTATGGTGATTCCATATCCACCACACGAGAATATTACTCGTGTTTCGATTTCTCCTAGTAAAATTCGCAACTCTATTTCTCGTTTTGGTTTTGTTAAAGATTTGCCAAAGCCATGAATATGATAAGTTGAAGGAGACATTTCTTCATTTTTGTACCCCATTTTTTGTATGTATGGTAGAACATTATATCCACCGAACTCCCTGTATCCACCAAAGTTACATTTATTGTCCATTCTTCCATAATCTTTTACGTGTTCACCTTTTCTTTCGTATGGTTACCGTGATCACCAAAGGAGATGTGTGTCCTAAATTCTCTTTTGGTATTTAACTGTATGTAAACGTAATTTTCATTTTCCCAATCTCTCAAAGGTGATGTCTTGTTAATCTACAATTTTCTTTCCTTCAAAGTCTCGTTTATGTATTCTCCTCTGACGTTCTCATGGAATTCACCGATCATTGTTTTTGTGATCGAATTACACTCCAACTTTTGTTAAATTTTCCGATTCTAGTTTTTCTATTTTTACTTGATTCATCCACTTGTTTTATCATTTTCTTGATTTGAACAACCTTGATAACAATCTTTAATCTTTTCCTTCAATCATTCCTGTTTCTAGCGCCATTATGTAGTTGGGCAGAAATCCCACACTACACCCTCACAAGAATCCACACAATCAAATCATTTTAAGATGAACAATTATAAGTTTTATTGATCAAACTCAGAAATATTACAAGATAAAAGGAGATAAACCAAAGAATCACAATCACTCTAAACTTTCTCTCTCTTAATGACTTGCCCAACACTTCGAAAAGGATCCTCTCTTCGTAAGCCTATTCGACTCTTTATATAGGACATTACATAGTGGATGACACTAAGCTCGTCCTTTATTTTGGGTATGTCTTGCGAAGTATCGCAAATGTACAAATGTCAAATCTCGCGACACTCCTCGATCTCGCTACATCTTCACATCTTTCTCGTGTTTTGGCATGCCGTCATCCGTTACGCGTGTTTAACTTCCATCCCGCGATGTCTTTGCAGTGTGTCGTTTATGGACTTCGCGAGAATCTTGGTGTTGCGATATTCTGATCCTACAGTGATGTTGTCAATCGAGTGTTCGGACACCATAGATACTTCAACGACTGGATATGGTGGAATTAGTTGCACGTCGGATGATATTTGGTTAAGTGCAGCAAATGTGTTCGTACGTTGGTCTTTGGAGAAGTGTAGAAGCTCACATAAACTCTTGATCAGATGTGTAACTTCCTGATCCACCGGCTTTCATAAGTGGTGAAGTTGTTGGCTTGAGGGTTAGCGTCAGCGGTGTCAAGAGACGAGCGTTCTACAACCTGAGCTCCTAAGATTCTTGTCAAGTCCACCATGCAGTTGAACAAATTATCGATCACAGCTTTCAATCGATTTATGTTTCTTTCCAAGCCTTCTTGCCAGTTCGGCTAATGATGGAATTTCTCCATCAAATGCATTGATAGATGAGAACGGAGTAATAAAGTAAGGATGACGAATATTACCAGAATCATTCGGATGAGCCAGAGAAGCGTCACCATTTGAAAGACTTTGGCTGGATTTTTGAGTAACTGAATTGGATCTAAGATCGGCCATTTTTGTGAGAATTGAGATTATAACCGAGAGAATGATCTCCCCTGCCGCTAATCAGATATGGGGCAAAAACGAGTTCTTTGGTTTTGCTGCATTGAGGAGACGACCGGCACGGAGGAAACTCCTTGAACAGAGCAAACTTTTAAACCTCACACCAGATGCACTTCAAGAAGGGAGTGCTTTGAATTCTAGATATCAATCAGAAGTACTCCGGCCTAAACCAAGACAATGGACATTCCGTAGTAAATTCAGTCACAAGAGAGGATGAGTCGATCGCTAGGAGGGAAGTCGAGAAATGTGTGAGATCAATGGTGATCAAAAATTGTAGGTGTGTTGTGTATTATGAAAATAAGATAAGTTCGGATGATTGAATTTGCTCTCGTTGAGAGTAATTGCTCGAGATGTTGAGTTGTTAATCTCGTGTTGTCCGTTTGACGTGAGATTGTCCTGTTTTCAATCATGATTCGAGACTTATTTATATTGCAAGAATTTTAAACACCATGATCCCAAGAAGTGTGACAGTTGATGGAATCAAAGAGTGGAGAAGTGGAAATCGTGTTAAAACCGGTTGCTCAACATGCGGAGACTAGGTCGATTTTCCATCCACTACTTTGTTAACTCCTTCAATCGATTGCATGACTTGCTCACATTCTCATCGTGTGTATGAACACACGTGTCAGACCGCTGAGACCAAAACCCTAGTTAATATTCCCCATGTGACACGATTGATGTCTCGTGATTTAGTTAGTCGATTCTTGACTTCATGACTTCATGGTACGACGAGTCCTTGTATTGTTGAGTCGAACATGATTTGAAAATGTTCTGAGACTCACGAATTTGAACATGTCTGTTGAGACATAGGTATAATTTATGAATAAACATAGTTAACGTGAGCAAATATTGCTCATTCGATGAACTGTTGAATATTGATGGTTGAACCAATGTTCCTTGGTATGAGAAAATATTGCTCATCTGAGCAAATGTTGCTCGTTTGATGAATTATTGGTAGCATGACTAAATAAAATATTAATTTAAATACTGGCAACTGAACCAAGTATAATTAATAAAGTGTGATCATGAGGTCATCGTAAAATTATTAGCATTTGAGTCTGGAATTATGAACCTTGGACTCAAAACCCTAATTTGATCAATTGATGGTTTATTGAAAATTAACCACGGAGTGAAGGAGGGACCAGGATACATGGGATCATGGGTCGACCATGTAGCGCCCGGATGCTCAAGTGAGCAAATACCAAGGTCTCTTGAAGACTTGTTGATTTGTTGATGAAAGAATGATTAAATGCTGGTTTAATCATTAAAATAATGCTCGCCTCGAGCCTTAGGTGATAAAACCTAATTAATTATGAAGAGATGAGGACCAGGCCAAGGGGTGGTCACGGGATCGAATGACGATCGTTTCATGAAATTCCAAAATTGTTCAAGAGTTTGAACCTAATATGAACAAATTAGGTCAAATGATGAAAATATGAGGGACCGGCCTCTTGCAAGCCAAAGAGCCAACCCTGGTCGGTCAAGGTAATATTCTCATGTCACCAAAGTGTTCGCGTCTAAGTCCTGAGAATTTTGATATTTTCTGATGTGCGCTTGAGCAATCATTTGGGAAAATATGAAGAAATCATGGATTTTTGCTGAAACTGAGGAAACTTCATGAAATGAAGGAAAATAATAATAAAATGAAGGAATCATGAAGTGTGGGACTGCTATGGCCAAGGCATACGGCCGGCCAATGAGCCCGGCCCCATAGCATTTCCTTAATTTTGTTATATTTTTTCATGATTTTATGGAAATATCATAAAATCAAGGAGTTTGTTGAAACTAAGGAGTTTTGTTGAAATCAAGGAGTTTCCTTGAAGTGAAGGAGTTTCCATTAGATGAAGGAAACAAATAACATTAATAAAATAAGGGCGTGTGGGACCGGCTTGGGCATGGTCGGTCGGTTAGGGCTTGATCCGTGAGTTTTCCTTAATTTTATGTATTATTTCCATGATTTGAAGGAATTTTCATAATTTGAAGGAAATATCATGAAATCAAGGAATTCCATGGGATCAAGGAAACATAAAAAAATAATAATAATAAAATAAGGGCGTGTGGAAGTCGGCTAGGGCATGACCGTTGGCCTGGGGCCGATCCCACGAGTTTCCTAATTTTATATTATTTTTCATGATGATTTAAAGGAAATATCATGAAATCAAGGAGTTTTCATGAGATTAGGGAAATAATAATAAAATAATGAGGAATCATGAGGTGTGGGACCGGCCAAAACTAGGCATAGCCTACGACTAGTAGACACGGTACCCCACAACACCTTTCCCAATTTTATATTATTTCCTTGATGCGAAGGAAACACCATGAAACTGAGGAGTTTCCTTAAACGATGGATATTTGTTCAAATGAAGAGATTTTCATGAGATCAAGGAAAATAATAAAAATATGATAAAATATAGAATTTGGACGTGAGATCGATCACGGCGTGGCGCCGGCCCGGTGAGCCGGTCCTTAGCGCCTTGACTAATATTTTATTATTTTCTTCCTATTTTTCCTAGGTTCATCGTTCTTTCATGTTTTGGAATGCTCGTTTGTGCATTCAGGGGCTCGTTAGTGCATTATTGCTGAGTACACTTGCACCGTTTTGGTCGGGGCTTATTCGATAGTGCTCAAATGCCCGTGTGTTGAATATTTATTACTAACCCATGGAATTCTCTTTGGGAAGAACCATAAATTGAAGTAACAAAATATTATGAAAAACATTGAATATTTTCAAGGATTGATTAATGAATCTAATGATTTAAGAATAATTAATTGATGGATCTATACTAGTACGATCGTCTAGGATCATTAATTATTCAGGAATCGAGTGATATGAGCTTGTTGAAGCGTCATATTTCTTTTATATAGTCAGGGAAAACATTGTTACATCCTGAAGACGTTATTGATCTATACTAGCATGCAAGCAATGTCTCAGGAGCCGTCTAATCTTTCAATTTTATATAAAAGTGATCATGAAATTGCTCGGTATTCATGAGATATGTCGTTGCCTCGGTGAGAGACTACACATCTACATATACTACGAGAGACAAGTATTCTCGGTCGAGAGGTTCTCGTGGCATGAGCTTTCACGCTTTCGATAAAATACATGAGCCTTGATACTCATCGATTCTTTTGGATCAAGAGCATATATAATTATGGTTTTACGATTTTACCCCTTGTCAAAATCCACCATCTACAAGGTCTATTTTAGATTTATCGACTTCAAGCCTTTAGAAGATATTATATGCCCTAAAATTATGCCATGAGTTACCATAAAATGGCACTTCTCCCAATTCAAAGACAAGGTTTGTTTCAACACATCGTTCAAGGATTAGAGACAAGTTGTTAAAGCAAAGGTCAAATGAATTACCAAAGACACTAAAGTCGTCCATAAACACTTCGATTATGTTCTCAACATATTCACGAGAAGATACTTACCATACACCTTTGAAATGTAGTCGAGAGCATTGCACAAGCCAAAAGGCATCCTTCTATAAGCAAAAGTATCGAATGGACAAGTGAAAGTAGTTTTCTCTTGATCCTCCGACTATCATAATTTGATTGTAACTTGAATAACTATCAAGGAAGCCATAGTAAGAGTGTCTAGCTAAACGTTCAAGCATTTGATCAATAAAAGGCAATGGAAAATGATCCTTCCTAGTGGTGGCATTCAATTTCCTGTAATCAATACAAACCCTCCAACCGGTTTGCACACGAGTTGGGACAAGCTCGTTCTTATCATTCTCCACCTTTGTCACACCGATTTCTTTGGCACTACTTGTACTGGGCTCACCCACTTGCTATCGAATATGGGGTAGATAACACCCACTTCCAAAAGCTTTAGTGTCTCCTTTTTCACAACTTCCATCATGAGAGGGTTCAAACGACGTTGCGCTTCCCTTGTAGGCTTTGAATCGTCCTCCAAACGGATTTTGTGCATACAAACTGCAGGGCTTATACCCTTGATATCAGCAATTGTCCATCCAATGGCCGTCTTGTACTTCCTTAGCACCCTTAGATATTTTTGCTCCTGTAATTCACTAAGCTTGTTAGTCACAGGTAAATCTTCCTTGTAACCTAAGTACAAGTACTTTAGGTGATCGGGAAGAGGTTTCAATTCTAACTTTGGAGATTTAACAATTGAAGGTACAAGCTTTTCATCACTACATGGTAAAGAAATAAAAGAGATATTATGAGTTTCCGTGCATCCTTGTAGTGAGTTAAGATCACCAAGGGATTCCTTGACTTCATTACCACACTCTACACCATTATCCATGGATATAGTTAAAACGGTTTCCAAAGCATCATCACCATTCAATTCAAACACTTGTTTTGTGCAAATGTATCCATAACATCAATGGAGAAACAAGAGTGGACATCACTAGGATATCTCATCGTCTCGAAAATGTTGAAACGTATTGTTTCCCATCAAACTCCATAGTTAGTGTTCCCTTGTCCACATCAATAATGGTTTTCGTACGTTTTCATGAAGGGACGCCTAAGTAGCAATGGAAGAGATAGAGTCCGGTGACCCTTCATTCATCTCTAACACACAAAAAGTCAGGCTGGAAAAACTAATTGATTAACTGCGCAAGAACATCCTCAACAATACCCATTGGGTAGACATTAGAGCGATCGGATAATTGCAATACAATTCCGGCTTTTTAAGAGGACCAAGATCAAGTGAATTATACATGGATGCGGGCATAACATTTACGGATGCACCTAAGTCCAACATAGCTTTGTTAAATGTGGTGTTACCAATTGTGACCTGGAATGTCAAAGCTCCGGGATCCTTGCATTTCGGTGGGAGTTTGTGTTGTAAGATTGCCGAAGCATTCTCCCCACACTTAGCACTTCATTACCTTTTATCCTTTTCTTATTGGTACACAAGTCCTTCAACACCTTTGCATACTTTGGAACTTGCTTAATAGCATCAATGAGTGGTATGTTCACATGGATCTTCTTAAGAACGTCTAAAATCTCTTTTTCTAGTTCCGCCTTCTTGGAATTTGCAAATCTGCGAGGGAAAGGTAAAGGAGGAACATAAGTAGAAACCGGAGTTTTAGAGTTAGGAATACGTACCTCATAAGTTTGGGGAGAATCATCATTTTCTCCTCCAAAATAGGTTCCTTTGGTGTTTCCACCTTGCCCGAATCAGTAACCTCGGGTTGCATAAGTTGTGTACCACTTCTCAACGTAATAGCATTGACACCTTCTTTTGGGTTAATAGGTTGAGAAGGGAGTTTCCAACTATTTTGTGCCTTCAATTTGTTTATATCAATCGCCATGGAGCCCATTTGTGTCTGCAACTCTTTAAAAGCACTCTTAGTTTCCTGCTGACTTTCTTTAAACATGGTAGAAATGCCTTGCATCATTGTTTGAAGCTTTGAATCGATATCGGAACCTTGATTTTGCATTGATTGTTGTGGTTGCTAAAATTGTTGTTGTTGTGGTTGAAATCCACTCGAATGGTTGAAAGTAGGTTGTTGAACTGCACCTTGCTTGTTGGCATAGCTAAAATTTGGATGATCTCTCCATCCCAGATTGTAAGTATTGGAATAAGGATCATCACCGTCTTTGCTGATTTGGAAAGACCGTGCTAGATTGCTCCAACTCTTCTTCATATGAAGGTACAATAACTGAAGCTATCTTTTGCACCATTATCTCCATGCTATCCATCCTTTGATCAAGGTGTGATGATTAATCACTAACCTCATGCACCCGCCTAACCATTGGTTCACCTCTTGTGTAAAATTGTTGCGAGTTCGCAGCCATGCTTTTAATCAACTCGTAGCTTGGGCCACCGTCTTGTTTACTAGTGCACCTCCACTCGCGGCATCAAGAAGATATCTATCACTTGTTTGGAGACCTTCGTAGAAGTATTGGATTATCATAACGTCACTGAATTGGTGGTGTGGACAGCTTGCCACCAATCTCTTGTATAAACTCCCAACATTCATACAAAGATTCTCTTACATTTTGCTTTATCCCAAAATCTCTTTGCGAATTTGAGTAGCCTTTGACGCAGGAAAATACCTCTCTAGAAAGAGTTTCTTCAACCCGTTCCATGTAGTGACACTTAGGAAGGCAAGTAATACAACCATTCCTTAGCATTGTCCGCCAAGGAGAACGGGAAAGGCTTTCAAACATCGCTCCATCCCATTAATATTCTCTGGAAGCATAGCCATGATAACGTTGTGAAAATCCATGAGATGCTTGTTTGGATCTTCATTCGTCATACCATGAAACTTCGATAACTCTCTAATCAACCCCGTCTTGATCTCGAAGGTTGAGTTTGTTTGAATACACCATCGTTGTGTATCAAGCCTATGAGAAGCCAAGTCCTTGAGTGTACGATCACCCATTGCTTCTTCTTCTTCTTCTTCAAAAGGTGGTTCTTGTTCAACCGGAACCTCTTGTTCTAGAACTTCTTCTAGTTGTAACTCTTCTTCAACTTTTAACTCTTGTTCTTCCGTTGTGTCTTGACTTGTTTGGAGTATTGTGCCTCTTCGAGTAGCTATCCCGCACCTTGGATAGTTCCAATCTTTGGAATCCAGGGATTAGGTACCTGAAAACAATTCTCGCAAACAAGTAAGAAACAAGACAAGAAAACAAAAGGCAAAGATAAAAGCAGAAATTATAAAAAGAAACTAAAAACTTAATAACAAGCCAGAGTGTCCCCGCAACGGCGCCAAAATTTTATCGCTGTCGTATGTGTCAAAAATAATTTCACTTTCTCACTCTACTAAATTTAAATGAAGTATGTGGTAAGAAAGAGTTCGTTCCCACAGAGAGACAATTGTTGTTATAAATTCCAGTTTCTAAAGTAACCAAGGGGGGATTTTAGTTTATCAATGCAATAAAATTAAATTGAAAGCAATAAAATATGAAAGTAATCAATAGAAGAAGATATTGGTCACGGGATAGTATCATTCACAATCATGTATTTTCATCAATGACTAGAATTGGTAATTTAATCTCTCATTTACTAAAAGTCCTAGGATACCTTGATCGCAAGTATATCCCACTAATTCCCTGATTTCATCACAACCACATTAAAAGATGTATATGTGAATTCTTCCTAGAAATCAACCTAAAGTGTAAAAGCACAATAAAGTTTAACTCCCTAAAAGCACTAATTTCTATGGAATAAGACTAATTAATGCAAACGAACGTGTAAAAGCACTAATCCGTTTTAACAAAGGTTATGATTCATATGCAATTATAAAGATGTATCACTACAAGTAATAACCACACTATGCTACTTTGCAATCAGGAATTGACAACTTTTTCGTATTGAAAATCCTAATCTAGCAATAGAGATGAGTTGAAATCCAATTAATTTCGGACTCAACCAAACAAGCAATCAAATCATATGACAATATTAATAATAAATCATAAACAATAAAGTTGAGACAAAACTAATGCATTGAATCAAATATCATGTTGAGAAATCAACTTTATCCCATAACCAATAATATGTGTTTAGCTACTCATAGCTTTTGAGTTCATCATATTCAATAATAAAATGAAGAAGATGAAAAACAAAAATGAAAGCAAACCCTAGTCGCCGCTCTCTCCAAAAGCTCCAAGTAGTAGTAATAATACGTGATATCAAAAGAAGTAGAAACTTCTCCTTTTGTACTTCTTTCCAAAACTAGGACATAACTTCCAAAGCCCATAAGTCCTCCAAGTCCATAAAATTCATGTGTAAAAATAGCCCAATGTAAATCTCCTAATGACCGCTCACTTAGCCGATCGAGTAGGAACTGAGTCAGGATCTGAGTGACCTTGGCCTAGGCCATTTGCATAGGACTTTGCCTCGATCATGCTCCATGGTTGCGCACCATTCCTTCTAAGCCTTCAGATCAGAATATCGCGACATCAAT
>JAJJWW010010710.1:0-69551 GCA_023531295.1 Papaver armeniacum
AACAACATTAGTTCCAATACTCTGTATTCATCAGTGCTTTAATTCAAGAGTCAAACACATTTTTCAAACTAGTCGTTTGACACAATCACCCATACTTTTGTGCTACATTATCATCGAGAATCAATAGCAAGCGTTAGATTAGCTTAACAAAGACACACCACTTCTCCGTAGGATCGACACATGCTTGCCACGCCTCCAATAGGCCTGTGCACTTGCAGTAAGACGTAGGAAAAGCTTCTTTGATCCCCTACCAGTTAATCAATAAATAGACGAAAGACATGACCGGTTATGAACAGTTTGAGCCGGTAAAAAGGAGAAGAATCGACACGTGTAAATGAATAAATCTGAATTTCGGATAATTGTCGGCAAGGCAAAATTTGACAAGACAAATACATGCGATATTTCAGGATGAGGATTTCTCATATCGCTCACTTCATAGAGTAAGCGAAATAAGAAGAGGAAAAATGTAGGAATGGAATATCGCACAAGTAATGAGTATGCGAAGTGAAGATTATCTAATATAAGCGAAGACTATCGCACATAGTATAATCAAGGTGACTTTGGATGATGTCAAGAAAGTCACGAGTATAGTGTGATGGTCTATGCGAAGTATAAGCGGCGAGAATGAGTAAATGTATATGAGCGAATGTTACGCACAGTGATTCCGAAAATAGTGGATCTCTTAGCTGTCATCCATTATGTAGAACCCTATATAAGGGGAAAGAGTTATCACACCAGGGGAAGGATCTTTAGTGTGTGTTAGACAAGAAACGGATAGAGAGAGAGTTTATTTGGAGAAAAAGTTAGGTCATTGTAATATCTTGTAACCAATTGGAATCTTATTTATAATCAATAAAGAATTCTATTATGATGATCACTTGAAGTCTTGTTTAGAAAATGGGGATGTTGTTGTAGGATTTCCTGCAACTACAACAATAAAACATTATACATTTGTGTTGATGAATTATGAGAAAACTAGCCTTAGGCGCATGCATGGACGAAAAATACAAAAAAAAAAAAAAAAAAAAAAAAAAACGAATTTTCCAAAGAAAATTGTGGGATAAAATAAAATAGACAAATTAATGCCAATCAAAGTATTCATCATCAAAATACACGAACTCAAATATTGCACTTAGCCTCTTCACACATTATAAGAACTAAAAGTGTTTCCTTATGCAATGCCTGAGTCGATATTTTGCACATCCCTCTGAAGGATCTCAACTCTCAAGTGGCTTATTTAACTTATTTGTCTGTTAGGTATTTATACAAACACTTGGACTTTACTATTGGAAACTAAAGTTGAGAATTCATTTTGGTTAAAGCTTAAAGGTACAAGTGAGTGATGTTGTGATTAAACAACAAATTAACAACAGATTGATAGAAAGATGGGATAAATGGTGATAAACACCTCTTGAATCAAAGATCCAAGCCAAAATATGTGTTGTTTAAGCGCAACCAAACAAGAACAAAGTTCATTAAATTTCAAATAGATAAAACCTGTTTCTATTACAGCTTAAATGGATCAATGATTAACCTTAATAACACGCAATAGATGGAGAGGACGTGTCCCTCATCCAATGGCCAGTAACATAGTTGTTAACTACACTCAGATAAACACTAGCGGCAGCCCAATGAGGTAGCCTTCACTAGTCACACTGTGACATTGCCTTCCCCAGAAAATGATCCTTGTCCTCAAGGATAAACTTTGGGTAGTGTGCTTTTATATGAGAAAGGTCCTCCCATGTACCATTCTCCGGAGAAGAGTTAGTCCATTGTAGGAGTATTTGCTTGACCAATCTGCAACCCTGTAGAATAGTTCTGGTGCGTAAAATCTTCTCAGGCAACATAATAATTTGACCCTCATGATTAACCACTAGAAGAGTTGGAGATGGAGTGTGTTTGAGGCCAATGTGCTTCTTCAGTTGGGAAACATGAAAAAATGGGTGTATACATGCATGAGAAGGAAGCTATAACTTGTAGGCAACTTGACCAACTTTCTGCAAAACTAGAAAAGGCCCATAAAATTTTGAAGAGAGCTTGAAATTCTTTCTGAGTGAAACAGAGGCTTGCCTGTAAGGTTGCAGTTTGAGATGTACTAAGTCGCCAACTTCAAAGCTCTTATCTTTGCGTGACTTGTCAGCATAAAACTTCATTCTCTCTTGAGCTGTATGTAGTGATTCTTTGAGAATATCAAGCAAGGAATCTCTCTCTTTCAAATATGTTTCAACTGCATCAATTGTGGTGGTGAAAGTAGTAGGAAATGCCAAGTTAGGAGAGACATACCCATAAAGTGCTTGGAAGGGAGACATTTTGAGGCTGGTATGAAAGCTTATATTATACCACCATTCTGCCAGAGCTAGCCATTGGCTCCATTTTCCAGGTTTGTGGCCAGTTAAACATCTCAAGTAAGTTTCTAATACCAGCATTACCTAGTTCGAGTCAGTAAGCACGAGAGTTTACTTCCCAAGTTTTTGGAGCATGTTCTGAAAGCCATTTCTGTCAAAAACATGTTGGAAAATGGGTTCAAGACAGAGGATGAAAAAACACAAAAGAAATTGTTGTACTCAAAAGCTTTCAAGGCTCATACGATTTCTTTTAGACAATTATTTCTACCCTCCCAATAAATTGGCGATTACAATGTGTATGTGAAATAATGCCTTCGAGGATACAATGAAAGCCCTACAACGGAAATTGAATTCAAGGTTTGTACCCTTGATTCAATCAAGAACACATGTGAATAAAGAACTTCGATGATGCTTTAGAAAAGAGAGAAAAAAGCAGAGAAGGCTTTTTTTCGATGATCTTAACGAGTTATGGGAGAAGCCATTTATAGGGGTTTTTCGCATCTTTTCACCAACAAGTTTCTATACGCAAACGATGGGTCTCTTCATCCAACAGACATCAATGGTGTCACATTTGGTTTTGAATATTCTCGTTACGTTTGTAGCAGTAGAAAACAGATTACCACCGAACCAAAAATTCTTACGGGGCGTTGCCCCCTAGACCCCCCCTTGGATAGCACAGTTGAAAATATTCCAACAAAACAAACACGCTTTAGAACTGCAATAAAACATTATACATTTGTGTTGATGAATTATGAGAAAACTAGCCTTAGGCGCATGCATGGATGAAAAATACAAAAAAAAAAAAAAAAACTGAGGGATAAAATAGACAAATTAATGGCAATCAAAGTATTCATCATCAAAATACACGAACTTAAATATTGCACTATTACCATGATTTTGGAAAATATTGCACTTGGCCTCTTCACACATTATAAGAACTAAAAGTGTTTCCTTATGCAATGCCTGAGTCGATATTTTGCAAATCCATCTGAAGGATCTCAAGTGGCTTATTTAATTCATTTTTCTGTTAGGTATTTATACAAACACTTAGGCTGTACTAATATTGGAAATTAAAGTTGAGAATTCATTGTAAAATTCGTAACAATCGGAGAAGGTTAAAGCTTAAAGGTACAAGTTAGTGATTGAATCAAGGTTGAAGTTACCTATCCGAAGTTTTGATGGAGAGTTTGCTCTTAGAAACCCCAAATTTGTGAATCCGAATTAGGTGAACAGAATTTTGAAGAACGAAACTGGGGAAGAATTTGAAGTGGAATCCCTCATGCTAGAAACAAAAATCATCCAAACTAATTGGTTTTCTCAAACCGGAACCGAAACGAATCACGGTGTGAGGTCATCCGTCGGGATCTTTTAAGCTGAAATGGTCGTCGGATTCACTAGAGGAGCAAGCTCTACCGAGCTCACCGAGAAGCTCAGGTCTGCCTCAACTGACTTGGAGAAAGCCGAAGGTCAGATTGGACTCAAAGCCGTTAGTGGTCATAATGTTGTACTCTTATAGTCACTCGCCAGATTAATTCCTCCAAGCCTGCAAACTTCAGAAACTTTTAAGGTGGGTTTGTCTGCAACATTCATGATCCCGAGCAATTAATAATATCATGGGATTCACATAAATTCTTCGTGTATTTGGCAACTGAATTAAAATTCTTAAGATTTGTAAAATTATCTATTTCAAAGTGTCACACTGTGACCAGTGAAGGCTACCTCATTGGGCTTCCGCTAGTGTTTATCTGAGTCTAGTTAACAACTATGTTACTGGCCATTGGATGAGGGACACATGCTCTAAGGACCCTCAAGCTCGTCAACGCTATTAGACCGGTCAAGAGACGATCTAGTGATGATCAAGATACGTTTAAGCCACAAATGACTCGATTAGTTAATATAGATTCTAATTAATAGAAATTAATCTAACAACGATCTAGATACGAAACTAGTACCACTGGATAGATCTCGAAAAATTATGCGAGATGGACTACTCGATCGAGCGTGTCATTCGGATACCGGACGAAGAAGAAATCATCGGATTTGTGAGAAGGGAAAATTGGTCTTTTTGTAGTCTAGCCGCCTTGGCCGCCCTTATCTTTTAGTCGGGTGACTTTAGCAATCGTGGTCGGCCTTATCTCTAAACCAACCGAAAGAGAAACTTATTTTTTCTCTTCTTCTTCCTTCTTCTCTTCTCTTCTCTGTATTTCCTCTGTTCTTCAGCCGAGTGATGGTTGAGAAAATAAATCAGTGATTAGGAGATGATTAAAGAGGAGATGGATCATGCAGTGACTGTTGTTGCTGGTGTTGATTAGGGTAGATGATTCAGAGTTGATGAAAAGAGTTTCTGAATTCGTTGAAGATGTGATTTGAGACGATTAATGAGAAATTAATGAATGGGTTTTGAATAGCTTGAGGTAAAGAAGAAGTTTATGATGTTAATTTGAGGATTCAGTTAGTAAGAAGAACTTTGGAAATCGAAAATTTAGGGTTTCTGTAAATTGTTTAGAGGTTCAACTAATGATGTGTACAATGAAATTAGAGATGGGTTTTACCTGAACTAGAGTTTGAGATTGAAGAACATCTTGAAATTGGTAGTTAGGGTTGTGTAATATTGTCCTGTGGAGTTCGGAAGAAGAAATTTTTGATGGTGTTGAGATTAATTGAACTCTAGAAGTCTGAAGAAAGATGGAGAAGATGAAATTAATGGTGGTGATCGATTTCAGGGTTAAAGATAATAATTCTAGGGTTCAATAGAGGTGATTTGGGTAAACATCAAATCAAAGGATGCTGGTGTTTGGGGTAAGCCTTTAATTGTTTAACTTTGATATTTTGAGTTGAATTGCTAAGATCATTCAGTTTATATGCTTGTGGTTGTAACTGGGGTTGAAATCATTGGATAATGGAACTGTAAGTTTAGTAAGAAGTGGTGTTAATATGATAGTAATGGAATGATGTTGTTGAATCTGGTGGTGATATGGCAGGTGGTGATGGAACTAATGGTTATGTTGAGCTTTGGTGGTATGTTGTGATGAATTGTGTTGATATTAGAATTCTTGAGTTTGTATCTCAGATGATGAAGTTGTGTGCTGTTGAGTGATAGAGCTCATCTTGGTGGTGTTGATCAGTTGAGGATGGTTGTGAAGCTATTGTATAGTTAAGTTGATAATGCAGTGTATGAGTGGAAAGAAAGATGAGGGTTTTGTTGGTTAGAGATGTGTTCTTGGATGTAGTTGTATGGCTTGATGGCAGTCTCTACGAAGGCTTGTAACTGCTATTGCAGGTAAGCCGAGCTTATGGCTGTGATTTAGTTATGAAGTTTACATAACTTGATTGTATGTTTGAATGATACATATGAAGTTGTAAAATCTGATAGAATTGAAGGAATGAAAGAAAAATTGGTATTGTGGAGTTGTGTTGCACAATGATTGTGCACTTGTATTATTTGGCCTGAGCAATGGCTCTGGTCTGTGCAAGGGTTTAGGCCTTGTGCTTTTCAGCCTAGTCAGGTATCAGACTCTAGCTGACTTAGTCAATCTGACTGAGTTAATCCTGTGCTGACTCAGTGATTCCGATTTGTTACCTGAGTTGACCGATTCTAGTCTGACTCGTTGACCAGATGACTTAACCTTGGACTTTGACTATAGACTTAACTTAGACGTTGATCATGCTAGATCGGACGTTGACCGTTAGTGACCGTTTGTTGACCATGTTAGATCGGACGTTGACTGTTAGTGACCGTTTGTTGACCAGATGGACCAGGCCTTAGCTTAATGGGTCTGTTTAGTGAACTTGGGCTTATAGCAGTTTTCCTAATGAACATGTATTGGACCTTTGTGGTCTGAGTTAGCTTTTAGTTTCTTCTATAAAGTTGTAGATATTCGTAAGACCTATCTAGTGGACTATAGAATCAACCTAATTGGATTAGTAGACCTTAGATATGCTAAAGATAGATAATGAAAAGGTATATATCCATAAATGGACTTAGAAACATTAGATAGTTCACTTAGCTTATAACTAAAGAATTGTGTGAAATTATATTATGAGCACCTTTTGGTAGATAATTGAAATTCAGAGTCAACCCAAAAAATATTAAGGAAAGACCACCTTTTGGCCAGATTCTTAGAATTCTTGTGTGATTAACAGTTAGTCTTTATTAACAACGATCGATTCAAAGGATGAACTAGTGGATCGTGGATCTCGGGGTAGGCATGGCTTGTCATCAAAAGAGGGGGGGAATTTACATTTAACTCTTTTGTGATCATTGTTGTTTTCTTTTACAAAAGTTTACGTTTACCAAACTCATGCATCATTTGGTTGCGCTTTCCATGCATTGTTTAATTTAAATTCCGATGGTTATGTCGGTTCTTTTAATCTTTCAGATTGTTTGTATTACTTCTCGGAAGTTCTGTTACTTCTTTTAATCTTTCTATTGTTTGGAAAGGAACTGCAATGCTTGGTTTGTCTTTATGAATTGTTAAGGAAATAAGAATATCCATCTGTGGTATATAGGATACGCTCCTTCACTTATACTTTTCATGCACATTTGGGTATGTAATTGTCACCCAAATTATTTAGGTGTGTAATTGTCACCAATATTATGGGTGTGTACAGTCACCCACCGACTATCTAGGTGTGTAATTATCACCAATATTACGGTGTGTAAATGTCACCACATAAATAATTGTTTGCGGTGTGTAAATGTCACCACAGAGATAAAGAAGGAGTTAGTTCCATATACATGTTGTTTAACTTACTGAGTTGGTTGTCTTTTAATGTTTGGGAAAACATGTATTTTTTTCCAAATCATGTTGATGTTTACTTGAAAGTTAAATGTTATTTCCATTGGGCACCCCTTTTAGGGATGATGTGCTCACCCATTCCCACTTTCAGTTTCAGAGACAGATCAAGATGTGCACGTGGCGATGAAAGCTTCGAGGAATTAGTTACGTTCGTTAGTTTCCGTAATGTTTATTTTATGTTTATATTTTGTTTGTAAATCAGCTCACTATTGAATATGTATCATTTGAGAGGAGTTCTTGTATATATATTTCAGAGAGGGTTTAGTTTCGGGTTAATCTTTTTCTAGAACTTATTTCTGAAAGTTTAAGTAAATATTTTAGATTCATAGTACCTCATTTTATAGTTAATCTTTTGGATTAGTCAGCTGCTAGCTTAGGGGGCGCTACACGTTCTCTCCATTTATTGCATGTTATTAGGGTTAATTATTGCTACATTTAAGCTGTAATAAAAACAGGTTTTATCTATCTGAAATTTAATAAACTTTTTTCTTCTTTGGATGCGCTTAAACAACACAGATTTTGGCTTGGATCTTTGATTCAAGAGGTCTTTAACACCATTATCCCATTTTTCTATCAATCTGTTGTTAATCTGTTGTTTAACCACAACAATTGGCATCAGAGCCGTTCCGATCTACCCAAAAAGAAAATCCGACGACTCTCAAAGATGTTGAAGAAGAAGTTGGTAAAATCAAAGCTTTTCAAGCTAAACTACAAACAGATTTCCACAATCTATCTTCCGATTTCAACACCAAGATTGATTCTCTTGCAAATCAATGACAGCAAAACAATCGAAATCTCATTAAAATGTTCAGTAGGAACTTCCATATTCCTAATCGGGTCACGTCATCAAGATGATAGTGGTTCTATCCGAGAATGAGCGAAGATAATATCTATGTACATCAACCCAATTTTTCTCATACTCATCGTGTTCCAACGCTCGATTTCCCCAAATATAATGGAGATAATCCGAGAGGATGGATTCAAAGAGTGAGCGGTACTTTCAGTTGAATGATGTAGAAGATCAATTTGAAAGGCTGGAAAATGGATTTTAAACTTTCAAGTTACTAGACCTCGCATTACTTGGCATGATTTAGCTATACATCTATGTGCTCAATTTGAAAATCCTACTGAGCACAACTTTTTTGGTAGTTTTAAAAAACTAATGCAGACTTCTTCAGTTGATGTTTACTTTGAAGAGTTTGAATCACTCACAACACTCATTACCAAAATGAATCCATCCCTTAGTGAATCTTACTTTATTATGAGTTTTTTGAGTGGCTTAAAGGATGAAATTAGTAAGTCTGCCTCTATATTTCACCCACAAACTTTAGCTGATGCATTTTTATTGGCAAGACTTCAAGAGAAGAAATTATCTATGACAGCCTTTACACCCAAAACATTTTCTAAGTCCTTCGGTAGCTCATTCACTTCCAGTAGACCATCCTCTTCTACACCAACTTTTCCAAAACCAATTCGTACTTCTCCAAAATTTACACCCATAAATCCCAAAACTTTTTTCACCCCTACTTCAAAGTCTGTCCCTACAACTCCAGTGATTAAGAGGCTTTCTCAGGAAGATATGGACAGAAGGAGAGCTCAAGGATTGTGTTATAATTGTGATGTTGTTTATAAACCAGGGCATTTCTGTAAAGGGAAACGAAAAGTTTACATGCTTCATATGGACACTGCTAAGTCTCCAGAAACTGAAGAAGAGGAAGAAATATATGAAGAAGCACAAGAATCTCCAGTACAATCTGATGTTGAGATTTCTCTTCATGCACTAACAGGAAATGCAACTAGAGAAACAATTAGAATTCCTGGTATGCTCAACAAACGGAAAGTTTATATCCTCATTGATACTGGAAGCACAACAAGTTTTATTGATACTGCTTTAGCTACTTCATTAAAATACTACATTGAACCAACTAAACCAATGATGGTCACTGTGGCTAATGGGCAAAGAACATTCAGCACTGGCATTCTTTCTAACCTACAATGGAGCATGAAAGGGCATCAATTTGTGGAGCATTTGAGAACTTTGCCACTGGGTGGATGTGATATTGTCCTTGGTACAGACTGGCTCAAGACTTTGGGTGATGTTATGTTTAATTTTTCAAAGCTATGTGTGTCTTTCAAACACAACAATAAGAAAATCACTTTACAAGGTATTTCTCCACAGCCCTCTTTACTTCAAATGAGTAGTGCAGCTGTTATGAAATTTTTTTCTACTACTTCTCATGGCTTGGTGGGTAACTTGTTCTCTATTTATTCTTCTTCTACACCCACCACTTCTGACATACTACTTCCCTTACGTACTCAATGAGTTTCAAGATATCTTTCATGAACCTACTGAGCTACCACCAAAGAGGAATTTGGATCACACAATTCCTCTTCATCCTAATTCAACACCTATTAACCTCAGAGCTTACAAATTCCCCTATATTTAGAAAGATGCAGTAGAACACATTGTGAAGGATATGCTCCAATCTGGCATCATTCAGCCAATTCATAGCCCATTTTCATCTCCCATCCTTTTGGTCAAAAAGAAAGATAACACTTGGAGGTTTTGTGTGGATTATAGGAAACTTAATTCTCCAAGATAAATTCCCAATTCCCATTGTGGATGAACTATTGGATGTGTTATGTGGATATGCCATTTTCTCCAAGATAGATCTCAGGCCTGGCTATTATCAAATAAGAATTCATGATTTGGACATCTTTAAGATAGCATTTAGAACTCATCAAGGTCATTATGAGTTTAAAGTAATGCAATTTGGCCTTACCAATGCACCTGCAACATTCCAAGCTTTAATGAATGATATTTTCAAACCATTCTTGAGAAAGTTTGTCTTAGTTTTTTTAATGATACACTCATATACAGTGTTCTAACATGGATGAACATTTAGAACATCTCAAGATTGTCTTCTCCTTACTCAGATAACACCAATGTTTGCTATGCTGTCTAAATACACTTTTGGGCAATCTTCTCTTGAATATTTGGGTCACATATCATCATAGCTATAGGAGTCAAGATTGATCCTTCCAAGATTGACAACATGAAGAACTAGCCAGTTCCAAAGATTATTAAAGATCTTAGAGGATTTCTTGGCCTCACAGGTTATTACAGGAAGTTTGTGCAAGGTTACATCTCCATCAACAAACCTCTCACTGATCTACTTAAGAAGAATGCATTTCACTTTCGAGCTCTCGGTGCTACTAGTGCTTTTGAGAATCTCAAGACTTCTATTTTTATTAAACACTTTACACTTTAATCCTGAGTCACAACCGTAGGTTATAATTTGATCAAAAATGTCTTAGATTTGTTTTAGAGAGTTATTCAAATGCCAATTATCTCATAAAAATAATTTTAATGCATCTGAAAATATTCTATTATGTAAGTACGTGTACCGAGTACGTGTATTACTTCCAGTTCTGCCATGGTACATGTACCAGATATGTATACCCTTAAGGAAAATACAGTTCAGGGACTTTTGGTATGCATACTGGGTACGTGTACCAACCTTAGGTTCACGAGTCAACGGATCTTTTGGTATCCATACTGGGTAAGCATACCAAAGATCGTTGTCAAACCATAGCTACGGCGGTATATGTACTGGGTACCTTTACCGCGGATCTGGCCGGAACTAGAACATTTATGATTGGACGTGTACTAGGTATGTGTATTATCCATGTATCCAGATTTCAGTAGTTATGTATCTCTCTTTAAATCGATTCAAAACATTCCCGAATCATGATTTAGTTCATGATCTAGTCGTTGGGTCATTCTTTGCTATAAAAATACCTTTCTCCAACAAACAATTTATGCAAAAACACTCTCTCTCTCTCTCACAAACTTTCAACCTCTAATTGTTCCAATAAAAAGAAACACATGGTTACTCCCTACACCACCGAAGAAGATGTTACGATCGTCAGAGCATGGCCGACGATATCAAAGCATTTCGAAGATGCACTCATTTTCATAGATGAAACCTCCGATTATTTTGGAACAGTGTGTGTATCGTTTTTTTGGCGTTAGATGGAAATACTAAAGGAAGATCAATGAAACTCATTAAGAAAAGATTCGATAAGCTCTTTACACAATTGGATGCTTTCAAATAGGAAATGAAAGCCGTAACTGAAAACAATCCCAATATGCCACGCGCTCAAAGAGTAAGTTTGTCAATAATTCGTCCATCAAGTATTTTTTTTCATAGCTTAAATTTTTAATTAGTTTTTCTTTCAGTGGGAGATGGCCGAAGCCAATTATGAGGATGTCTATAGGAAGAAGTTTTACCTTCATGGTTACTATAGTGTCTTAAAAAAAGTACTTATGCTGATTTTGATCACTATTATTAAGACACATAATGTAATGATATTTCTTAAAGTTTGTGCGATAGATATGTATGCCTTTTCCCTTTTATTGGTCACTAAAGTTGCACAATTATATAGGAATAGAGAAACAATTTACTTTCACTCAGACACTCACATATAGGAAATAATTTTTAAAAAAAAGTTGTTGGCGTTAACGACTAGGAAGTGCTTTCCAACCCAACCACAATAACATTAAACGGTTAAAAAAAACTGCTAGACCAAGCTGTGAATGTGAATTACGGCTTGGAAACTGTTGTCATGGATGGGACCATAGAGATACGGTTAGGAATTCCTAGCCGAGGTCCGAGAAAAATTTTCTAGTTTTTTGCAGATAAAGATCAAGTTACATACGGCTAGGAATATCCCAACTGTGTAAGGTAATTCACGGCTAGGAGTTATTTGGGTCCCAACCATACCCACCAAATTTTGGCTTGGTCGGCTAGAACTCCTAGCCGTATTCAACTCAGAAGCCGATTTCTTAAACCCTAGATTTATCAATCTTACCTATTAAGACAATCTAAGTGTTAAATAAATGGTGGGTTTTTCGATTCTTAACATTTTCTGGTGTATGGACACATTCATTAATGAATCTTAATTTGTGGTTCAACACCTTTATAAATATTAGAATCATAACAAGTCGATGATGGATTCAATCCAAATCGTCCCGACCTTGTCATATTAAGAATCAACCTTAATAAACATTTTTGAAAATCGATGAAGATTTGATCAAAAAAAAATAATTTGTTGTTTGGTTTTGAGAAGAAGAAGAGAAAAACGGGTTGGTGAATTAAGTTTGGTTTAAAAATTTGATTTAAGATATAACTAGTATCTAACCCGTGCTACGCACCGAGGCTGGTGGGATCAGCTAATTTAGAGTGGCGGGGCTTCGCCCCGCGCCCGTGGTCAAACGCATTAGATTATTTTTGAACTGTCTTTGATTAGTTTGATCTTTTAAAAGGATATGGAACTCTAATACCCTTTAGGTATCCAATGATTTGATGATTTAAATTTGATATTATAAACCTAAATTCATGTATAAATTTTATAGCAGATATTTTTTTATAACTAATAAGAAATTGACTCCCTAGATTTTGGATTTAAAATAATTATTAAATTTTCTTATGAATATTTGAATTTAAAAATAATTACACGTTTTTTTATTAATAAATTGTCATATCCAACGATTTTATTTGTAGAAGGTTTGGAAGATATATCTATCTATATTATAAGGGACAATGGTATTTTTCTATTTGGACAGAGATCTACAGTTTGGACACATAAAGAACGACCCAGATTGAGGCACCTATTTAAGTTATTCATTTACATTTCTGGCATATAAAGAACTAGGATATGACCGACGGGGCCGTTGTTTTGGTGTTGGTTATATTATTTTTCTTGGGAGAATACCATGAGTGAGCGTGTGAAATTTGGGGGAATGATCATCTTTCTTAAAGCAATTTGAAGCTTTGATCGATATTATTAAAATCAACGGGAGCGGTTTCTTATTAAATAGTGATCATGATGTCCATACAATGATTAGGAGCGGTTTTCAAAAATGAATATTGACTGTGTGCTCGTATCAATGTATAATTGGCATATAGATTTTCAATCTACATTTTAGGAATATAAAGAAGGGTCCAGATTAATTCACATATTTATTTTACCTAAGACAATGATTTAGATTTTTAATGAGAATTTATTTGGGAGTTATTCCTCTCATTTAATGTCAAACCGTTAATTTTCTTTTAAATTAAACGCCCATTAACTTAACTATTAATTTAATTTTCATTTAATGTCAAATCGTTACTTTTTTGTCTGACTATGTATAAATGATTTAAGATGACCTTCTAAGATAATAACAAATACTCACTTTGTAAACCATCAAAAGGTTATAAATATGAAGAGATGTAATTTAAAAAAGTAACAAATATAATCAAGAAACTTCAACCCATTTGATACAAACATGTACACGACTCTAATCCAACTAAGAGTATAAAAAGTTAACAAAAGTTATTTACCGACCAAAGTTAAGGGCATAACAATGAAACCGTCGTTTTCTTCGTCATTTATTTTCACTCCATGTAAATCCTATGATTTTGGTCTGAAGAAATCAAAGTCTAATTGGACAATTCCCTATCCAGAGAAAAATCAAAAATTATGTAAAAAATAGTAGAAACTAAATGGTATGGTATTAAAAAAAAACTATCATAAGAACGAAAATGAATAGATAGCAATCATATTTGATCAATATCTTTTGATTGCAAATGAAAAAATAAAATTGAAATATTAATGAAAAGAATCAAAGAGAAAATAAAATGATCAAATGGTATGGTATTATAAAACGCCTAACATAAGAATGAAAATCAATAGATAACAACAATATTTGATCAATATCTTTTGTTGCAAATGAAAAAACAAAATTGGGATAACAAAAAATTAAATCGATCAAATACCATATTTAATCGGTATCTTTTGATGCTAACAACAATTATCTCAATCAACCAAAACAACAGTGATACATACCTTGGGAATAGAGTTGTGCAAAGGAACTTGATTATAAAAGGGATTAAATTAAGAGTTAAGTTAATGAGAGGAATAAAAGTAACGGTTTTGACATTAAATGGGAGGAATAACTCCCAAATAAATGCACACTAAAAATCTAATTCATTGTCTCGGGTAAAAGCAATATGTGAATTAATTTGTAACTCAATTTGGACCATTCTTTATATGCCAGAAATGTAACTGAATAACTTAGATACGCGTCTCAATCTAGACCGTCCTTTATGTGTCCAAATTGTACATCTTCGTCCAAATAGATACTTGATCAGTAACTTTTAAATCGCATAAATGACATAAAAATTGCGTGAGGCACCATCAATCCATTGATGTTAAACACAAAATTAAAGAGAAAAGCTAACAACAATGATCCAACTAAGAGTATGAACAGTTAAGAAATGGTATTTACCAGCCCAAGATAAGGACATAACAATGACACAGTCGTTTTCTTCGTCATTTATTTTCACTCCATGTAAATCCTATAATTTTGGCCTGAAGAAGTCAAAGTCTAATTGGACAATTCCCTGTGCGAAAAAAAATAAAATAAAAATTGTGTAAAAAAATAGAAATTAAATGGTATGGTATTAAAAAAAAACCTAACATAAGAATGAAAACGAATAAATAGCAATCATATTTGATCAGTATCTTTTGACTGCAAATGAAAAAAAAAATGGGATAAAAAAAATATTGATGAAAAGAATCAAAGAGAAACTAAACTGATCAGATACAATATTTGATCAGTATCTTTTGACTGCATAAATGACATAAAACTTAGGCGTAAGGCACCATGAGTTCATTGACGTTAAACAAAAAATTAAAGAGAAAAGCTAACAACAATTATCTTAATCAACCAAAACAATAGTGAATCATACCTTGAGAAACTAAACTGATCAAATACTGTACAATATTTGATCAATATCTTTTGACTGCATAAATGACATAAAACTTAGGCATGAGGCACCATGAATTCATTTGCGTTAAACAAAAAATTATAGAGAAAAGCTAACAACAATTATCTTAATCAACCAAAACTGTAGTTGCAGGAAATCCCACACTACACCCCTCACTATAATCCAATTACTAAACCATTGAAAGATGAACAACAAAATGTTTATTAACTATTTTCTTCAAGTTATTACACAGAAAATGGAATTACACTCAAGAATTACGACACTCTCCAGTTTCTTTTTCCTAATGACTTAATTTCCAAAATCCCCCCCCACAACAGATCTTTCATCCCTTTATATAGGGTAATTCATGGTGAATGACAGCTAGGTTGTCCTTTATTTTCGGGAATGTCTCGCGAAGTGTCGCGAATGTACAAGTATTCATACTCGCGACACTTCTTAACCGTCGCCAGACTTCACTTCTTCCTGTCGTCATCCAATGTGTCATTCCTTTTGATTACCTGCGAGACCCTAGCAGAACTGTCGTTTATTATCCTCGTGAGTCTTGTACGTCGTGATATAATGATCCTACATCTTGCCTCTTTTTCCTTGAATATTGCTTGAAGAGCAATTTTCAAGGAAAAATTTGTTGTTGTAGTGATCTTTGATCTTTGTTGATGAAGGAACAAGCGAAAGAATACTTTTCTTGAAAAGTACGTACTTGCCTCTATTCTTTGGCTTAAGTTCAAGCTTTGAAAATTACATATGAAGTATCATTTTTGCCTCGGGGATTATGGAAAGTGATAAATTTTCGCGATCTCATCTCGCGGGTTAAAAAGGGTGATGAATCATGAGAATTTATGTCCCCTTGAATTGTCGCAACTGCTTATCCGTACCTATTTCAACCCCGTATTTTCACGCGGATTTTATTACGATGTCTACTCTTCCATTCTATTCATGACACGTCTCTTTCAACCGTCTATTATTGACCATTCACATCCTCTCACATTAAATGCTCTTGTTCTACCCGAGGATATCTCTCTCTATATATAATTTTCATATCCTTCTCTTTTCCTCTTTCTTTTCTCTCTCGCAACTTTTCTTTAATCTTCTCTTTCCGCAAGTTGTGCTTCCATTTCGCAAATCCTCAATCTCTTCTCTTAATATTCGATTTTTTATTCATTCCCATACTGATAATGGCTTCCTTAGTCGTATGTATAAACCTCGCTTTATTGAGACTCAAAAAGGTTGCAAGACAAAGGTTTCACCCTTTCTACCATTCCCGATCAAGAATGTTCATCTATACTCACGCTAAGCTTTTTCCGATCATCAATGTGATGATCACAAGATTATTGTCTCGTTAGGTCAACTTCTCGCGGGGCTTCCCATTCCTTTATATGATCCGAGATGCCACTCTTTTATGAAATCCTTTCCCATCCGAACTTCTCGCGAGTTGTTTATCAACTAAGCGGCGATTGTATCCGCCTAATGCTTGAGTTTGCCAATCGTGGCGCGGCAAAGGATCTTTATACCCTAACAAAGTGTCATACATCCCAATTGCATGTGATTTAGAAATAATTCCGAAAAATATCTGCAGAAAACTTTTTGAGAATTATGAAGTAATAGGCATGAGAAACTGAAGTCTCATTTGGGGTGCTTACCGAGAAGAAAAGATAATGTTCCTGAAGATAAATTACTCATGCATGATATCGACCGGCATTCGGGCAATAATACTACTCGCCAATCCAAAGATGAGAAATGGTGGGTTGTACCCTTGTTTTTAAGTGGACCTTACATAGCTTCGGTTCGCATGTACTTCCCGAGCATCTCGAAACTGGTTATCATCCTTGGGAATTTAAATGGTCCGGGAAGGCAAAAGAGGTATGTCTTCAAATTTTGTTTTTGCAATCCTTCTTTACTTATGTACTCATCGAATTTGTAAAATTTCCGCATTGACAAATTGAGGAAAAGCTTCAAGATAAATCCATTGGCAAGTACCACTGGAATTACTTCGATCGCTTACGGATGAAGTAAGAAATATCCCTTTTGTTATTTAACAATATTGTTGCCTCTATGTCTTATCTTCCTTTGTATGCGAAGGTTGGCGCCGAGGAAATGGAACTTGCGAAGGTTAAAGCCAAAACTAAAGCCGATGTTCGCAAGGATAAGTCTTCTGCTCCATCATCTAAGAAACGAAAAACTCAATCCTCTTCTCATCTTAGCTCAAGTTCTAGATCTTCTGATGAGAATGATAATGATATGAACTCATCTCTCCAAAAGGAAGCTCAATCATCCAACTCTCCTATGGGTCAACTGTTCAGCATCTTCTCGGATTCTCTTCAAGGAATAGGGGACACTCGTCTAACTTCTATATGCGAGACCCTCGCCAAAGTGTGCAATGCTACATTGTTGGATGGCAATGACTCTTTCAATGGGGTTTTCTAGATCCGTATCCCCAGCTTTTAAATGCACTTAATTCGTTGGTATGTACAAACTCATATCTCTCTTCCAATTTCAATTTTTAAATTATATCTTAATAACCTTTTTATCTTCCCTCGCATTGGAAAAACTTCTTTTGTAGTTGCCTCAGATTTTGAAAGGAGGTATAACCTTCAATTTAAAAAGAATATCCAATCTTGTACAAAGATCAAAGAATTAGAATTGAGGTGCGAGCTCTCGCGAGAAAGTTCAACAATTGAGATCGAGTCGCCTGTAAGGACAAAGTTACCACTCTTGTAACGCTAATCAGCCCAACTTTATGGTATATAATTTTTCTTCTCTTATTATTTTTAGTTTATCGATTACCTGTTCGCTACCCGACTTATCCCTTTGGGCAGATATGTATAAAGAAGAAGCTATTCTTCTCCACACCTTTCTGAGCCTATGGATAATAACATTCTTCTTGCTCACCTCAACAACTCTTTAAGTAATTTATCGAATAGAATTAATTCCCTTTCGTTAAATGAACTCCAAACCAAATATCGCCTTTTAGTAATTGAGAACAGATCTAGTTTAAGTGCAGCCAACCAGTTTAAACAAATGTACCTCGAGTCTCATGAGGAAACCAAAATTTTAAGAAAGAAAATTAGCGATCTTATAGATGACAAAGATCGCATTGCTAATAATGGTGCCCAGGCATTAGCAACATTTCAAAAGTCCTTCTCGAAGTACAAATGGAGCGAGATGAATTGCTTCGCGTAATTCCCTACTTAATGAGCGAGAAAATCAAATTCGTTCACTTCTTATTATAAATAATGATGATGAATTCGCTTGGGCAACGAAAGTCTTAGATAACGCCGGGGAATAATTTAGGTGTTGATGTTAGCCTTCATGCCGAGCATACTTCCTTGGTTAGAGATATGATATCCGACAGAGAAGGTTACTTATTATACCTTCGCTTCTCATCTCAGAATATTGCTATTAAGTTGCTAACTTTTCGTTTGTTTATTTGTAGAATCCGAAAAGAGATTTCAAGCAAGGATTGAAGAACTTGAATTCTAGAAAGCACAACTCGCAAATAATCTCACCCTTCGGCGAGAACAGATACTCCAAATTGAAGAAACAATTTCAAACTACAATGGCGAACTTTAATAATGATCTTTGTTCGTTTTTGCAATCAAGCCATGGAGTACGTTTGCAAAGATCACAAAATCCTCTTTGTTCATATCCTTGACTTTCCGAAGAAGTTCTGAGAATTTGCCTGTCTCGGATGTTTCGATAGTGAAGCCGAAGAAGAAGAAGTTGGAGATGAGAATAATAGAATCAAGAATCGGATAAAGAAGAAGAATCACCAAAGAAATAATTCCTTTTGTTTCCTTCAGTCACGTAATATCTATACATTTCTCGCATCTCTTTGTTTTAAATTTCTTGGATTATCAATCTTCATTTCCTTTTCTTGGTAACTCTTCTTTGTAATATAATTGGCTAACGTTATTGATGTATAGCTCTTTCATTAGAAGATGAATAACAATATTTCATCTTTTGCATTCCCATACTTGCTCTCGTTATTGATCTTCATGAATGAAAGATTTTGTTTAATTGTTATTGTAGAATGAAACCTCTGAAATTCACACTTATCATTTTGAAACTTATCATCGCGACGAGATCGGGGATATCTTTAAACGAAATAATCCATTGATCTCGCCTTATCATATTTGGTGGTCTTTTAAGCGCGACCTTCCTAGTTAAAGGTCTTGCTCTTCCCACCCCTTTTATGCGACAAGGTCGCAGGACGCCCTTACACTTGCATGTAAAAACCCATTGACCTTGTCTTATCATTTTTCAAGTATTTTTGCCTCATAGATATTTTGTTTGCAACAATATGATAGACCTAAATTTTCTTACCGAAAATAAAGCCCCATGACATTAAATGCCGTGCGACGAAATCGCAGGACGTCTTTACACTTTCATGTAAGGACCCATTGATCTCGTCTTACCCTCGCGTTAGTATTATTGCCTCCAGGATCATTGCACAAATATGACAAGCCAAAGTTTCCTTGCGAAAACAGAGCCTCATGACATTTGCGTCTGTTTTGACACTCTCCCTAATGGAGGGTGTCGCCCTTATCATCTCCCGATTGCCCCTTCAAGGAGGCGTACATCGGCCGTACAAGGCTAGCTCCTCCCATCCGGTCTTAACAACAACCAGTTGTTTCGCAGCCTCTTATCCCTTATACCTATAGGGTTTATGGTTACAAGGCTACACCCTAAGTGGAGTTTTCTTCGGGAAGAGTGCGGCATCGTCAAGACTTGTCAAGAGTGGTAAGGAAGTTCCATGCTCCCCGCACTCTTGACTCAACCGTGTACCCTCGGCGCCTTGATCATACGCCGACTCCTTGGAAGAGACCCTTGGTCGCCCAACCGGGTATAACCTACATATATAGTTGGGAATCCAAGGTATCTCTTAGGATAGGCTTTTATGGGCCCCAAATCAGATGACTCAGTTCCGGGGGCGGTGTAACCTTTTCCCCGAGCCATGTTAAGAGATACCCCCTTATATGACGACTTTAGGTCTTACATTTGCCTCTTCTACGAAATGTTATTCGCGAACTAGGGTGTACGCCATAAAGGTTCGTCCCATTCATTCACTCATTCAATCATTTGATTGCTTCAATCATTCAATCATTCATATTTAATCTTTTTGACATTTGGGAAGTCCTCGCAAAATTTTCCCTCATGATGCCTTTTGACATTTATTTTTTAGATTCTCGCACATTTATTTTGATTATTTACTTCTTATGCCTTTTGTTCATTGCACTCCTTGTCTCTTCATCATCCCAATCCTTGAATGGCTTCTTCCCATCATAACATTCATCTACTTTCATGCATTCACTTGCTGTACTTCGCGATGTTTCTCCGACACTTCGCGATGAACTACAATCAGTTATTTTTGCAGCATGTAACATTCGCCTAATTTTGCGGCACTTCGCGATGCTTCTTCATTTCTTATCTCTATATTATCCACCATCACCTTCTCTTTTCTCTCGTTCATCTTTGATATTTGTTTCCAACCTTTCCTTTCAAAGCATTTCTTTCTTCGCATCTCTACATCAACCTCATAACATTTTTGCCCCTCCTTCCAATCTCCTTTATAATTCCAATACCATTTGGATGGGGAAACTTTATACATTGATGATATGTTGATGCTACTCCCAAGATTTCGTGCAGCCATGGCCGCCCAATTAATGCGTTATAAGGAGATTCCACGTCAACCAATGAATAAAATATCGGTGATAATCCTTGTAAAGGTATTCTCATGTGAACCTCTCCTTTAGGTTTGTTCGCCAGCGGCGTTAAAACCAGTAAATTTTGTAACAAGGAATCAAACTTTCATCCTCTCCACCCATGGTCTTATAAGTATGGTAAAACAGAATATTCAAGGAACTTCCGATTATCGATTAGGATTCTATTGATTGCCCAACAATTTTTACGCTTCGTCATCTTCTCCATCTACCGGGTCTCGGATTAATGTCGGTCTCACCACTTTGCGGGCTATCATGTGCTTCTCTTCCTTTGGGTACTTCGTCACGAGAGAAAGAAATAATCTTTATTTGCCACTCTTTCAATTGCGACTTTCTCGCCGGAGTTCATCACTTCTTTGTTATGAAAATCTCTTGCATATACTCTACTAAGCACGTTATCGTGAAAATCTTGATTGTACGATATGAGTGAACGATAGAGTTGCAAAATAGATTTTTGGCCTTTGTTCCCACTTCTATTACAAATGCTTCCTTTCCCTTTTTTGAAACTCTGTTCTTTGCATTTCGATGGTGATGTTGTTAGTATTTTCTTTCCTTTCTCTTCATCTTTTAGAAAATGATTCAACTTCCCCCGATCAATCATTCGAGAATGATTCTCTTTATGTTTCTGCGAGTCATTTGTTAGATGCCCATGAAAGCGATGGTACGAACAATATTCATGACTTCGTCACTTGGTGGTGGTTCACCTCACTGCGTTCCATGGTGGCGATACGTCCTCCATTACAAGTATAGCTTCCATATCTTCTCCACACTAGCATTCAATGGTGGCATTCGATTTCTTCCCCATACTACTCTGACGTCTTGGCCCTCCATGATTATTCTGTCTTCGTCCTCCATAAGTTTCTTGCATATGATCCAATCTTTGAATTTTATTATTATTATTAGCGGTTGTAGTAATTCCTTTCTCTATCAAACTCCTCCTGATCTCGGCTTCCCATAGCCACTATTTTTTGCTGTCCATCATCAACTCTATTTTCCGGTTGCCCTTGCGAAGTGGTCGCCACTGAGTTTAAAAATTTTGGTAACAAACTTGCATTCGCAGCACATTCGAGCTTGTATTGCAACAGTACGATTCCATCTCATTTTGTCTTTCTTCTAAAGCAATGTATTCTTCTTGGAGTTCTCATGACTCTACCATTGTAATCGTATTTTTAATTCTAAATATTTGAATGTATAACAAACTTGTTGCGAAAGAGCATTTATAAATGATAAAATGAGATATCTTTCCTCCTACCCTTAGGCCATTTCACCGCACATTGTTCTCCATCTTATTGTCGGATGTCTTAAACTCTCGCCAACTCTTTGTTTCAATCAGAATACATCTTCAATTCCCCCGGTCGCGTGGAATTGTTACTTATATACGCTCCCAAGAAAGTAGCTTGTAAATGATTGAATGACGAGATTGTATTTCGGGTAATCCTTCAAACCATTTCATTGCTTCTCCCACTAAGCTTGATGCAAAATATTTGCACAATATGGCATCATGATTCTCCCATTGCAACATACATCTCATATAAGCCTTGATGTGTTGTATCGCACAAAATTGTCCCATCAAAAATGTTGGTTAATGAAGGCAAATTGCATTTAGGAGGTATTCCTCCCATTTTGTACTTCTAGTGTGAAAGGATTCTTCAGCAGCTTAAGCGATGGCTTCATCTAATTGTCTTCTTCCTCCTTCCTTTCTATTATTCAACAATTCTCTCATTTCGCTAGTTCTTTCAAGATTTGTTCATTCGCCTCAGGATTTGATTCTTGGTCTTTTTAGCTCTGCTTCTCTCCTCCTACGCTCATGCCTGTTTTGGCCTTCTTGTTCACTATTTTCTTCTCTCCTTTCTCTGCGACTTTCTCCTTCGTCTCCTTCATTAATTCGTACACCATTATATCTATCGTTCTCTCTTGTGGGTTCTCTATCAACTCTTCTCTCGCATCCTCTCGTATTCTCCATTGGTATTTCTATTGACACGATTTTGTGCTCGCCTCCTTTCTCGGTTGTCGTGATTATTTTGTCGGATTGCTTCTTCCAATTCTTGGTTTTCCACTTCTGCTCTTACTCTCTCCCTCTCGCGAGCTAAGCGTGCTTGCTCAACATAATTCCTCTCAATATCATCCTCAATCTCTTGTTGCCGTCTCAGTGCTTCTCTTCCGTGCAATATTATTCTTCCTTCAACGGCTGGATCATTCGCCCCCGAAATTGCCTAGCCCTTTGATTTTCCTCGCTCGCTCCTCATGGAAATTCTCGGGATGTGGAATATAACGATCTTCCTTCCCTCTCTTCTTTCGTGATGTTGGTTTTCTACCTCAGCATTTTCTGTTGGTAATACTCTCCTTCTTTCTTCCCTAGTTGATCTTGAACTCGATCTCGCTGTGCTTCTCGATCTTCTATTTTGCAATCTCATGTTTTCCATCCTTAATTCATGATTCTGTCTTGTCAAATTTGCTCGCTCCTCTGCCTCTAGTCGCCTCTCTTCATGTATCGTTTGCCTTAACGTTTCCAACGCTGTGACCCCTTCATTTCCTGGATTCATTTCTCCATTCATTTCTTGATCTCCTCCTCCTTCTCCATTGTTTACCAATTGCTGCCCTTCTTCTCTATCATCTTCTGAATCCGTCCTCCAAGTGTGCACACTTACTCTATCGTAATCTACATTTGTTACTGGGGAAATTAAAGCTTGGACATGATTCTCTTCATCATTCCTCGTATTCATCCTTGACGATTCTCCTCTTTCATTTCTCCTTTCTCCAGCAAGTCTTCCACTTCTTCTCACTGGTTGTTCAAGTACATTTCTTCTTCTAGCCATTTCTCTTTTGGTAAATTTTTTGAAGATTACCTCAAATTTCTTTCTTGCTCATTCAAATTATTCCAAATCTCTATGCTTATCTTTTCTCAGTCCCTGTTTCTAGCGCCAATATGTAGTTGCAGGAAATCCCACACTACACCCCTCACTATAATCCAATTACTAAACCATTGAAAGATGAACAACAAAATGTTTATTAACTATTTTCTTCAAGTTATTACACAGGAAAATGGAATTACACTCAAGAATTACAGACACTCTCACAGTTTCTTTTTCCTAATGACTTAATTTCCAAAATCCCCCCCCACAACAGATCTTTCATCCCTTTATATAGGGTAATTCATGGTGAATGACAGCTAGTTCCTTTATTTTCGGAATGTCTCGCGAAGTGTCGCGAATGTACAAGTATTCATACCGCGACACTTCTTAACCGTCGCATGGAGACTTCACTTCTTCCCCGTCGTCATCCAATGTGTCATTCCTTTTGATTACCTGCGAGACCCTAGCAGAACTGTCGTTTATTATCCTCGCGAGTCTTGTACGTCGCGATATAATGATCCTACCAAAACAATAGTGAATCATACCTTAGGAATAGAGTTGTGCGAAGGATGAACCTTTGGGAAGAAAATTAATTATAAAAAGGATTAAATTAAGAGTTAAGTTAATGAGATGAATAAAAGTAATTCCCAAATAAATGACATTCAATTAATGTGTGCAATAAATTTAAATCATTATCTTAGGTAATATTAATATTATGTGAATTAATCTGACCCTTCTTTATATGCCTAAAATATAGATTGAAAATCTTAAATACAGTAGAAACTCTATAAATTAATGATGTCGGGACCATCAACATTTATTAATTAAGCGAGATATTAATTAACCGATAAATTAATAATTATTAATTTGTATATTAATTAATATTTTATTAACTTATAGATAAATTTCATATCAAATAATTAGTTTTTATACAAACCAAATACCATATCAATGCTTAAAAAAAACAAAATACCATATCTTATCTTTTATATTTCCTATATAAATACAATATCAAATCATATTTTTATAAACAAAATATCCAATCATATTTTTAATTACCTATTTAAAGACAAGTTTAAACAATTTGGATGTACATACAGACAGTGAAATCACTCAAGACTTGCAAAATTTGATCGAGTAGTTGGGCTATCGCAATTAAAATGTCGAAGATGTCCTAAATTATCGAGAAGAAGATGAAGTTACATAGTTGTTAACCGATGAAGAAATAATCGAGAACGTTATGGAAACTGATAAAGATGTGGAAGAAGATGATGAAATTTCTATGATAAAGCCCCCTTCACGAAACGAGGCTACTAAATCGGCAATCACATTGAATAGTTTCTTGCTGAGCTATGAGAAAACAACACCAAAAATTCTTACAATGATAAGAAAAATTAGAGATGAAATTCAATGCGATATTGATTTTAGCAAAAAACAAAAGATCATTGAATTATTTTTCAAAAAGTCTTCGTAAATCATTAATGTATTGAATATATATATATGTATATATATAATGCATTATTAATTTATATTTCATATGGGGCCTATATAGGTAATCAAAAAAGTATTATCTTATAATTTTAGCGAATTATTAATTTGGCACGTTGTCCCCGACTCGGGACCGGCCAAAAATATTATTTAAGAGAGTTTATTAAATAATCGAGTATTAATTAAAAGAGTTTCTACTGTATGTAGCTCAAGCTGGACCATTCTTTATATGCCAGAAATGTAAATGAATAACTTAAATAGGTGCCTCAATCTGGGTCGTTCTTTATGTGTCCAAAGTATCTTCCAAATTAGAAATGAGTTTCCTGTTGACCCTATGTTAGCTCAATTCGAGGACTGGGACCATTCTTACGAGATATCCACCTCGGGTTTTTACCCAAGATAAAAATGTTTTCAAAATATATTAAAAATGAATCCATATTTCTAATAAGTGGATAGGATAGATTTTAATCTTATAATCTATGGTTAGGGTTTCAATCTGGGTCGTTCTTTATGTGTCCAGAATGTACCGTAACTCCGGTCCGGGTGCATAAGATCTCTAGTCCAAATAGAAAAACACGATTGTCCCTTATAAATAGAAAAACACCATCTCCGTCCAATTAGAAAAACACCATTGTCCCTTGATCAGTACCTTTTGACTGCAACAATGACATAAAATTGCGTGAGGCACCATCAATCCATTGATGTTAAACAAAAAATTAAAGAGAAAAGCTAACAACAATGATCCAACTAAGAGTATGAACAGTTAAGAAATGCTATTTACCGACCCAAGATAAGGACATAACAATGACACAGTCGTTTTCTTCGTCATTTATTTTCACTCCATGTAAATCCTATAATTTTGGCCTGAAGAAGTCAAAGTCTAATTAAACAATTCCCTGTGCGGAAAAAAATAAAATAAAAATTGTGTAAAAAAATAGAAATTAAATGGTATGGTATTAAAAAAAACCTAACATAAGAATGAAAACGAATAGATAACAATCATATTTGATCAGTATCTTTTGACTGCAAATGAAAAAACAAAATTGGGATAAAAAAATATTGATGAAAAGAATCAAAGAGAAACTAAACTGATCAGATACAATATTTGATCAGTATCTTTGATTTGCATAAATGACATAAAACTTAGGCGTAAGGCACCATGAGTTCATTGACGTTAAACAAAAAATTAAAGAGAAAAGCTAACAACAATTATCTTAATCAACCAAAACAATAGTGAATCATACCTTGAGAAACTAAACTGATCAAATACTGTACAATATTTGATCAGTATCTCTAGACTGCATAAATTACATAAAACTTAGGCATGAGGCACCATGAATTCATTGACGTTAAACGAAAAATTATAGAGAAAAGCTAACAACAATTATATTAATCAACCAAAACAATAGTGAATCATACCTTAGGAATAGAGTTGTGCGAAGGGTGAACCTTTGGGAAGGAAATTGATTATAAAAAGGATTAAATTAAGAGTTAAGTTAATGGGAGGAGTTAATGGGATGAATAAAAGTAATTCCCAAATAAATGACATTCAATTAATGTGTGCAATAAATTTAAATTTATTATCTTAGGTAATATTAATTTTATGTGAATTAATCTGGACCCTTCTTTATATGCCTAAAATATAGATTGAAAATCTTAAATATGTAGCTCGATCTGGACCATTCTTTATATGCCAGAAATGTAAATGAATAACTTAAATAGGTGCCTCAATCTGGGTCGTTCTTTATGTGTCCAAACTGTAGATCTCCGTCCAAATAGAAAAACACGATTGTCCCTTATAAATAGAAAAACACCATCTCCGTCCAATTAGAAAAACACCATTGTCCCTTGATCGGTACCTTTTGACTGCAAAAATGACATAAAAATTGCGTGAGGCACCATCAATCCATTGATGTTAAACAAAAAATTAAAGAGAAAAGCTAACAACAATGATCCAACTAAGAGTATGAACAGTTAAGAAATGATATTTACCGACCCAAGATAAGGATATAACAATGACACAGTCGTTTTTTTTCGTCATTTATTTTCACTCCATGTAAATCCTATAATTTTGGCCTGAAGAAGTCAAAGTCTAATTGGACAATTCCTTGTGCGAAAAAAAATAAAAAAAAAATTGTGTAAAAAAAAAAAATATAAATGGTATGGTATTAAAAGAAACCTAACATAAGAATGAAAACGAATAGATAGCAATCATTTTTGATCAGTAACTTTTGACTGTAAATGAAAAAACAAAATTGGGATAAAAAAAATATTGATGAAAAGAATCAAAGAGAAACTAAACTGATCAGATACAATATTTGATCAGTATCTTTTGACTGCATAAATGACATAAAACTTAGGTGTAAGGCACCATGAGTTCATTGACGTTAAACAAAAAATTAAAGAGAAAAGCTAAAAACAATTATCTTAATAAACCAAAACAATAGTGAATCATACCTTGAGAAACTAAACTGATCAAATATTGTACAATATTTGATCAGTATCTTTTGACTGCATAAATGACATAAAACTTAGGCATGAGGCACCATGAATTCATTTGCGTTAAACAAAAAATTATAGAGAAAAGCTAACAATAATTATCTTAATCAACCAAAACAAAAGTGAATCATACCTTAGGAACAGAGTTGTGCAAAGGATGAACCTTTGGGAAGGAAATTGATTATAAAAAGGATTAAATTAAGAGTTAAGTTAATGGGAGGAGTTAATGGGATGAATAAAAGTAATTCCCAAATAAATGACATTAAATTAATGTGCAATAAATTTAAATTCATTATCTTAGGTAAAATTAATATTATGTGAATTAATCTGGACCCTTCTTTATATGCCTAAAATATAGATTGAAAATCTTAAATATGTAGCTCAATCTGGACCATTCTTTATATGCCAGAAATGTAAATGAATAACTTAAATAAGTGCCTCAATCTGGGTCGTTCTTTATGTGTCCAAACTGTAGATCTCCGCCCAAATAGAAAAACACGATTGTCCCTTATAATTTTGAGTCTCATAAGGGACAATCGTGTTTTTCTATTTGGACGGAGATCTACAGTTTGGACACATAAAGAACGACCCAGATTGAGGCACCTATTTAAGTTATTCATTTACATTTCTGGCATATAAAGAATGGTCCCGATTGAGCTACATATTTAAGATTTTCAATCTATATTTTAGGCATATAAAGAAGGGTCCAGATTAATTCACGTAATATTAATATTACCTAAGATAATGAATTTAAATTTATTGCACACATTAATTGAATGTCATTTATTTGGGAATTACTTTTATTCATCCTATTAACTTAAATCTTAATTTAATCCTTTTTATAATCAATTTCCTTCCGAAAGGTTCACCTTCGCACAACTCTATTCCTAAGGTATGATTCACTATTGTTTTTGTAGGATCATTATATCGCGACGTACAAGACTCGCGAGGATAATAAACGACAGTTCTGCTAGGGTCTCGCAGGTAATCAAAAGGAATGACACATTGGATGACGACAGGAAGAAGTGAAGTCTGACGACGGTTAAGAAGTGTCGCGAGTATGAATACTTGTACATTCGCGACACTTCGCGAGACATTCCCGAAAATAAAGGACAGCCTAGCTGTCATTCACCATGAATTACCCTATATAAAGGGATGAAAGATCTGTTGTGGGGGGGGGATTTTGGAAATTAAGTCATTAGGAAAAAGAAACTGTGAGAGTGTCTGTAATTCTTGAGTGTAATTCCATTTTCCTGTGTAATAACTTGAAGAAAATAGTTAATAAACATTTTGTTGTTCATCTTTCAATGGTTTAGTAATTGGATTATAGTGAGGGGTGTAGTGTGGGATTTCCTGCAACTACATATTGGCGCTAGAAACAGGGACTGAGAAAAGATAAGCATAGAGATTTGGAAGAATTTGAATGAGCAAGAAAAAATTTGAGGTAATCTTCAAAAAAATTTACCAAAAGAGAAATGGCTAGAAGAAGAAATGTACTTGAACAACCAGTGAGAAGAAGTGGAAGACTTGCTGGAGAAAGGAGAAATGAAAGAGGAGAATCGTCAAGGATGAATACGAGGAATGATGAAGAGAATCATGTCCAAGCTTTAATTTCCCCAGTAACAAATGTAGATTACGATAGAGTAAGTGTGCACACTTGGAGGACGGATTCAGAAGATGATAGAGAAGAAGGGCAGCAATTGGTAAACAATGGAGAATGAGGAGGAGATCAAGAAATGAATGGAGAAATGAATCCAGGAAATGAAGGGGTCACAGCGTTGGAAACGTTAAGGCAAACGATACATGAAGAGAGGCGACTAGAGGCAGAGGAGCGAGCAAATTTGACAAGACAGAATCATGAATTAAGGATGGAAAACATGAGATTGCAAAATAGAAGATCGAGAAGCACAGCGAGATCGAGTTCAAGATCAACTAGGGAAGAAAGAAGGAGAGTATTACCAACAGAAAATGCTGAGGTAGAAAACCAACATCACGAAAGAAGACAGGGAACAGAAGATCGTTATATTCCACATCCCGAGAATTTCCATGAGGAGCAGAACGAGGAAAATCAAAGGGCTAGGCAATTTCAGGGGACGAATGATCCAGCCGTTGAAGGAAGAATAATATTGCACGGAAGAGAAGCACTGAGACGGCAACAAGAGATTGAGGATGATATTGAGAGGAATTATGTTGAGCAAGCACGCTTAGCTCGCGAGAGGGAGAGAGTAAGAGCAGAAGTGGAAAACCAAGAATTGGAAGAAGCAATCCGACAAAATAATCACGACAACCGAGAAAGGAGGCGAGCACAAAATCGTGTCAATAGAAATACCAATGGAGAATACGAGAGGATGCAGAGAAGAGTTGATAGAGAACCCACAAGAGAGAACGATAGATATAATGGTGTACGAATTAATGAAGGAGACGAAGGAGAAAGTCGCAGAGAAAGGAGAGAAGAAAATAGTGAACAAGAAGGCCAAAACAGGCATGAGCGTAGGAGGAGAGAAGCAGAGCTAAAAAGACCAGCAGAATCAAATCCTGAGGCGAATGAACAAATCTTGAAAGAACTAGCAGAAATGAGAGAATTGTTGAATAATAGAAAGGAAGGAGGAAGAAGACAATTAGATGAAGCCATCGCGGAAGCTGCGAAGAATCCTTTCACACTAGAAGTACAAAATGGGAGGAATACCTCCTAAATGCAATTTGCCTTCATTAACCAACATTTTTGATGGGACAACCTGTGCGATACAACACATCAAGGCTTATATGAGATGTATGTTGCAATGGGAGAATCATGATGCCATATTGTGCAAATATTTTGCATCAAGCTTAGTGGGAGAAGCACCGAAATGGTTTGAAAGATTACCCAGAAATACAATCTCGTCATTCAATCATTTACAAGCTACTTTCTTGGGAGCGTATATAAGTAACAATTCCACGCGACCAGGAATTGAAGATGTATTCGGATTGAAACAAAGAGTTGGCGAGAGTTTAAGACATCTGACAATAAGATGGAGAACAATGTGCAGTGAAATGGCCGGAAGGGTAGAGGAAAGATATCTCATTTTATCATTTATAAATGCTCTGTTCGCAACAAGTTTGTTATACATTCAAATATTTAGAATTAAAAATACGATTACAATGGCTGAGCTGCGAGAACTCCAAGAAGAATACATTGCTTTAGAAGAAAGACAAAATGAGATGGAATCGTACCCAGTTGCGAATACAAGCTCGAATGCTGCGAATGCAAGTTTGTTACCAAAATTTTTAAACTTAGTGGCGACCACTTCGCAAGGGCAACCGGAAAATAGAGTTGATGATGGACAGCAAAAAATAGTGGCTATGGGAAGCCGAGATCGGGAGGAGTTTGATAGAGAAAGGAATTACTACAACCGCGGCAATAATAATAAAATTCAGAGATTGGATCATATGCAAGAAACTTATGGAGGACGAAGACAGAATAATCATGGAGGGCCAAGACGTCGCAGAGTAGTATGGGAAGAAATCAGAATGCCACCATTGAATGCTAGTGTGGAGAAGATATGGGAAGCTATACTTGTAATGGAGGACGTACCGCCACCATGGAACGCAGGGAGTGAACCACCACCAAGTGACAGAAGTCATGAATATTGTTCGTACCATCGCTTTCATGGGCATCTAACAAATGACTTCAGAAACATAAAGAGAATCATTCTCAGAATGATTGATCAGGGGAAGTTGAATCATTTTCTAAAAGATGAAGAGAAAGGAAAGAAAATACTAACAACATCACCATCAGAAATGCAAAGAACAGTTTCAAAAAAGGGAAAGGAAGCATTTGTAATAGAAGTGGGAACAAAGGCCAAAAATCTATTTTGCAACTCTATCGTTCACTCATATCGTACAATCGAAGATTTTCACGATAACGTGCTTAGTAGAGTATATGCAAGAGATTTTCATAACAAAGAAGTGATGAACCTGGCGAGAAAGTCGCAATTGAAAGAGTGGCGGCTAAAGATTATTTCTTTCTCTGCGGACGAAGTACCCAAAGGAAGAGAAGCACATGATAGCCACCGGTGGTGAGACGGACATTAATCCGAGACCAGTAGATGGAGAAGATGACGAAGCGAGAAAATTGTTGGGCAATCAATAGAATCCTAATCGATCTTTCGGAAGTTCGGTGAATATTCTGTTTTACCATACTTATAAGACCATGGGTGGAGAGGATGAAAGTTTGATTCCTTCAACGTACAAAATTTACGGTTTTTAACGGCACAAACGAACAAACCTAAAGGAGAGGTTCACATGAGAATACCTTTACAAGGATTATCGGTGATATTTTATTAACGTGGTTGACGTGGAATCTCCTTATAACGCATTAATTGGGCGGCCATGGCTGCACGAAATCTTGGGAGTAGCATCAACATATCATCAATGTATAAAGTTTCCCATCCAAATGGTATTGGAATTATAAAGGGAGATTGGAAGGAGGGGCAAAAATGTTATGAGGTTGATGTAGAGATCTGCGAAGAAAGAAATCTTTGAAAGGAAAGGTTGGAAACGAGAATATCAAAGATGAACAGAGAAAAGAGAAGTCGATGGTGGATAATATAGAGATAAGAAATGAAGAAGCATCGCGAAGTGCCGCAAAATTAGGCGAATGTTACATCTTTGCAAAAATAAGCGGTGTAGTTCATCGCGAAGTGTCGGAGAAACATCGCGAAGTACAGCAAGTGAATGCATGAAAGTAGATGAATGTTATGATGGGAAGAAGCCATTCAAGGATTGGGATGATGAAGAGACAAGGAGTTCAATGAACAAAAGGCATAAGAAGTAAATAATCAAAAATAAATGTGCGAGAATCTAAAAAATAAATGTCAAAAGGCATCATAGGGGAAAATTTTGCGAGGACTTCGCAAATGTCAAACGATTAAATATGAATGATTGAATGATTGAAGCAATCAAATGATTGAATGAGTGAATGAATGGGACGAACCTTTATGGCGTACACCCTAGTTCGCGAATAACATTTCGTAAGAGACAAATGTAAGACCTAAAGTGCGTCATATAAGGGGGTATCTCTTAACATGGCTCGGGGAAAAGGTTACACCGCCCCGGAACCCGAGTCATGCAGATTTGGGGCCCATAAAAGCCTATCCAGGAAGAGATACCTTGGATTCCCAACTATATATGTAGGTTATACTGGTTGGGCGACCGAGGTCTCTTCCAAGGAGTCCGCGTATGATCAAGGCGCCGAGGTACACGGTTGAGTCAAGAGTGCGGGAGCATGGAACTTCCTTACCACTCTTGAGTCGCATCCGCACTCGCCCGAAGAAAACTCCACTTAGGGTGTAGCCTTGTAACCATAAACCCTATAGGTATAAGGGATAAGAGGCTGCGAAAACAACTGGTTGTTGTTAAGACCGGATGGGAGGAGCTAGCCTTGTACGGCCGATGTACGCCTCCTTGAAGGGGCAATCAGGGAGATGATAAGGGCGACACCCTCCATTAGGGAGAGTGTCAAAACAGACGCAAATGTCATGAGGCTCTGTTTCGCAAGGAAACTTAGGCTTGTCATATTTGTGCAATGATCTGCAGAGGCAATAATACTAATGCGAGGGTAAGACGAGATCAATGGGTCCTTACATGAAAGTGTAAAGACGTCCTGCGATTTCGTCGCACGACGACAATGTCATGGGGCTTTATTTTCACAAGAAAATTTAGGTCTATCATATTGTTGCAAACAAAATATCTGCAGAGGCAAAAATACTTGAAAAATGATAAGACAAGGTCAATGGGTTTTTACATGCAAGTGTAGGACGTCTGCGACCTTGTCGCATAAAAGGGGTGGAAGAGCAAGACCTTTAACTAGGAAGGTCGCGCTTAAAAGACCACCAAATATGATAAGGCGAGATCAATGGATTATTTCGTTTACGAAGATATCGGCGATCTCGTCGCGATGATAAGTTTCAAAATGATAAGTGTGAATTTGAGGTTTCATTCTACAATAACAATTAAACAAAATCTTTCATATGAAGATCAATAACGAGAGGCAAGTATGGGAATGCAAAAGATGAAATATTGTTATTCATCTTCTAATGAAAGAGCTATACATCAATAACGTTAGCCAATTATATTACAAAGAAGAGTTACCAAGAAAAGGAAATGAAGATTGATAATCCAAGAAATTTACAACAAAGAGATGCGAGAAATGTATAGATATTCTGACAGTGAAGGAAACAAAAGGAATTATTTCTTTGGTGATTCTTCTTCTTTATCTCGATTCTTGATTCTATTATTCTCATCTCCAACTTCTTCTTCTTGGCTGGCTTCACTATCGAAACACCCGAGACAGGCAAATTCTCGGGAACTTCTTCAGAAAGTCAAGGATATGAACAAAGAGGGATTTTGTGATCTTTGCAAACGTACTCCATGGCTTGATTGAAAACGCAAAGACATCATTATTAAAGTTCGCCATTGTAGTTTGAAATTGTTTCTTCAATTTGGAGTATCTCATTCTCGCGAAGGGTGAGATTATTTGCGAGTTGTGCTTTCTCGAATTCAAGTTCTTCAATCCTTGCTTGAAATCTCTTTTCGGATTCTACAAATAAACAACGAAAAGTTAGCAACTTAATAGCAATATTACGAGAGATGAGAAGCGATGAAGGTATAATAAGTAACCTTCTCTCGTCGGATATCATATCTCTAACCAAGGAAGTATGCTCGGCATGAAGGCTAACATCAACACCTAAATTATTCGGGCGTTATCTAAGACTTTCGCAGCCCAAGCGAATTCATCATCATTATTTATAATAAGAAGTGAACAATTTGATTTTCTCGCTCATTAAGTAGGGAATTCTGGCGAAGCAATTCATCTCGCTCCATTTGTACTTCGAGAAGGGACTTTTGAAATGTTGCTAATGCCTGGGCACCATTATTAGCAATGCGATCTTTGTCATCTATAAGATCGCTAATTTTCTTTCTTAAAATTTTGGTTTCCTCATGAGACTCGAGGTACATTTGTTTAAACTGGTTGGCTGCACTTAAACTAGATCTGTTCTCAATTACTAAAAGGCGATATTTGGTTTGGAGTTCATTTAACGAAAGGGAATTAATTCTGTTCGATAAATTACTTAAAGAGTTGTTGAGGTGAGCAAGAAGAATGTTATTATCCATAGGCTCAGGAAAGGTGTGGAGAAGAATAGCTTCTTCGGAAAGGTTATACATATCTGCGAAAGGGATAAGTCGAGTAGCAAAGCGGAGTAATCGATAAACTAAAAATAATAAGAGAAGAAAAATTATATACCATAAAGTTCTTGATTAGCGTTCGAAGAGTGGTAACTTTGTCCTTCCGGGCGTAAAGCTCGTCTCAATTGTTGAATTTTTCTCGCGAGAGCTCGCGGACTCGAATTCTAATTCTTTGATCTTTGTACAAGATTGGATATTCTTTTTAAATTGAAGGTTATACCTCCTTTCAAAATCTGAGGCAACTACAAAAGAAGTTTTTCCAGTCTGCGAGGGAAGATAAAAAGGTTATTAAGATATAATTTAAAAATTGAAATTGGAAGAGAGATATGAGTTTGTACATACCAACGAATTAAGTGCATTTAAAAAGCTGGGGGATACAGATCTAGAAACCCCATTGAAAGAGTCATTGCCATCCAACAATGTAGCATTGCAAACTTTGGCGAGGGTCTCGCATATAGAAGTTAGACGAGTGTCCCCTATTCCTTGAAGAGAATCCGAGAAGATGCTGAACAGTTGACCCATAGGAGAGTTGGATGATTGAGCTTCCTTTTGGAGAGATGAGTTCATATCATTATCATTATCATCATCATTCTCATCGAAGATCTAGAACTTGAGCTAAGATGAGAAGAGGATTGAGTTTCGTTTCTTAGATGATGGAGCGAGAAGACTTATCCTTGCGAACATCGGCTTTAGTTACAGCTTTAACCTTCGCAAGTTCCATTTCCTCGGCGCCAACCTTCGCATACAAAGGAAGATAAGACATAGAGGCAACAATATTGTTAAATAACAAAAGGGATATTTCTTACTTCATCCGTAAGCGATCGAAGTAATTCCAGGGTACTTGCCAATGGATTTATCTTGAAGCTTTTCCTCAATTTGTCAATCTGGAAATTTTACAAATTCGATAAGTACATAAGTAAAGAAGGATTGCAAAAACAAAATTTGAAGACATACCTCTTTTGCCTTCCCGGACCATTTAAATTCCCAAGGATGATAACCAGCGAGATGCTCGGGAAGTACATGCGAACCGGCTATGTAAGGTCCACTTAAAAACAAGGGTACAACCCACCATTTCTCATCTTTGGATTGGCGAGGAGTAGTATTATTGCCCGAATGCCAGTCGATATCATGCATGAGTAATTTATCTTCGGGAACATTATCTTTTCTTCTCAGCCGAGCACCCCAGCGAGACTTCTGGTTTCTCATGCCTATTACTTCATAATTCTCAAAAAAGTTTTCTAAGTATATTTTTCAGGAATTATTTCTAAATCTGTGCAATTGGGATGTATGACACTGTTAGGGTATAAAGATCCTTTGCCAGCGCCACGATTGGCAAACTCAAGCATTAGGCGGATACAATCGCCGCTTAGTTGATAAACAGCTCGCGAGAAGTTCGGATGGGAAAGGATTTCATAAAAGAGTGGCATCTCAGGATCATATAAAGGAATGGGAAGCCCCGCGAGAAGTTGACCTAACGAGACAATAATCTTGTGATCATCACATTGATGATCAGAAAAAAGCTTGGCAGTGAGTATAGATGAACATTCTTGATCAGGAATGGTAGAAAGGGTGAAACCTTTGTCTTGCAACCTTTTTTGAGTCTCAATAAAGCGAGGTTTATACATACGACTAAGGGAAGCCATTATCAGTATGGGAATGAATAAAAAATCGAAGATTAAGAGAAGAGATTGAGGATTTGCAGTAATGGAAGCACAACTTGCGGAAGAGAAGATTAAAGAAAAGTTGCGAGAGAGAAAAGAAAGAGGAAAAGAGAAGGATATGAAAATTATATATAGAGAGAGATATCCTCGGGTAGAACAAGAGCATTTAATGTGAGAGGGGACGTGAATGGTCAAGAATAGACGGTTGAAAGAGACGTGTCATGAATAGAATGGAAGAGTAGACATCTGTAATAAAATCCGCGTGAAAATACGGGGTTGAAATAGGTACGGATAAGCAGTTGCGACAATTCAAGGGGACATAAATTCTCATGATTCATCACCCTTTTTAACCTGCGAGATGAGATCGCGAAATTTATCACTTTCCATAATCCCTGAGGCAAAAATGATACTTCATATGTAATTTTCAAAGCTTCGGAACTTCGCCAAAGAATAGAGGCAAGTACGTACTTTTCAAGAAAAGTATTCTTTCGCTTGTTCCTTCATCAACAAAGATCAAAGATCACTACAACAACAAATTTTTCCTTGAAAATTGCTCTTCAAGCAATATTCAAGGAAAAAGAGGCAAGATGTAGGATCATTATATCGCGACGTACAAGACTCACGAGGATAATAAACGACAGTTCTGCTAGGGTCTCGCAGGTAATCAAAAGGAATGACACATTGGATGACGACAGGAAGAAGTGAAGTCTGGCGACGGTTAAGAAGTGTCGCGAGTATGAATACTTGTACATTCGCGACACTTCGCGAGACATTCCCGAAAATAAAGGACAACCTAGCTGTCATTCACCATGAATTACCCTATATAAAGGGATGAAAGATCTGTTTGTGGGGGATTTTGGAAATTAAGTCATTAGGAAAAAGAAAGCGTGAGAGTGTCTCAGTAATTCTTGAGTGTAATTCCATTTTCCGTGTAATAACTTGAAGAAAATAGTTAATAAACATTTTGTTGTTCATCTTTCAATGGTTTAGTAATTGGATTATAGTGAGGGGTGTAGTGTGGGATTTCCTGCAACTACAGTTTTGGTTGATTAAGATAATTGTTGTTAGCTTTTCTCTATAATTTTTTGTTTAACGTCAATGAATTCATGGTGCCTCATGCCTAAGTTTTATGTCATTTATGCAGTCAAAAGATACTGATCAAATATTGTACAGTATTTGATCAGTTTAGTTTCTCAAGGTATGATTCACTATTGTTTTGGTTGATTAAGATAATTGTTGTTAGCTTTTCTCTTTAATTTTTTGTTTAACGTCAATGAACTCATGGTGCCTTACGCCTAAGTTTTATGTCATTTATGCAGTCAAAAGATACTGATCAAATATTGTATCTGATCAGTTTAGTTTCTCTTTGATTCTTTTCATCAATATTTTTTTTATCGCAATTTATTTTTTCATTTGCAGTCAAAAGATACTGATCAAATATGATTGCTATCTATTCGTTTTCATTCTTATGTTAGGTTTTTGTTAATACCATACCATTTAATTTCTATTTTTTTACACAATTTTTATTTTATTTTTTCCGCACAGGGAATTGTCCAATTAGACTTTGACTTCTTCAGGCCAAAATTATAGGATTTACATGGAGTGAAAATAAATGACGAAGAAAACATCTGTGTCATTGTTATTTCCTTATCTGGGGTCGGTAAATAGCATTTCTTAACTCTTCATACTCTTAGTTGGATCATTGTTGTTAGCTTTTCTCTTTAATTTTTTGTTTCACATCAATGGATTGATGGTGCCTCACGCAATTTTTATGTCATTTATGCAGTCAAAAGGTACCGATCAAGGGACAATGGTGTTTTTCTATTTGGACGGAGATGGTGTTTTTCTATTTATATGGGACAATCGTGTTTTTCTATTTGGGCGGAGATCTACAGTTTGGACACATAAAGAACGACCCAGATTGAGGCACCTATTTAAGTTATTCATTTACATTTCTGGCATATAAAGAATGGTCCAGATTGAGCTACATATTTAAGATTTTCAATCTATATTTTAGGCATATAAAGAAGGGTCCAGATTAATTTTCATAATATTAATTTTACCTAAGATAATGAATTTAAATTTATTTCACATTAATTTAATGTCATTTATTTGGGAATTACTTTTATTCATCCCATTAACTCCTCCCATTAACTTAACTCTTAATTTAATCCTTTTTATAATCAAGTTCCTTCCCAAAGGTTCATGCTTTGCACAACTCTATTCCTAAGGTATGATTCACTTTTATTTTGGTTGATTAAGATAATTATTGTTAGCTTTTCTCTATAATTTTTTGTTTAACGCAAATGAATTCATGGTGCCTCATGCCTAAGTTTTATGTCATTTATGCAGTCAAAAAATATTGATCAAATATTGTACAGTATTTGATCAGTTTAGTTTCTCAAGGTATGATTCACTATTGTTTTGGTTGATTAAGATAATTGTTGTTAGCTTTTCTCTTTAATTTTTTGTTTAACGTCAATGAACTCATGGTGCCTTACGCCTAAGTTTTATGTCATTTATGCAGTCAAAAGATACTGATCAAATATTGTATCTGATCAGTTTAGTTTCTCTTTGATTCTTTTCATCAATATTTTTTTTATCCCAATTTTGTTTTTTCATTTGCAGTCAAAAGATACTGATCAAATATGATTGCTATTTATTCGTTTTCATTCTTATGTTAGGTTTTTTTTAATACCATACCATTTAATTTCTATTTTTTTACACAATTTTTATTTTATTTTTTTTTCGCACGTGTGGAATTGTCCAATTAGACTTTGACTTCTTCAGGCCAAAATTATAGGATTTACATGGAGTGAAAATAAATGACGAAGAAAACGTCTGTGTCATTGTTATGTCCTTATCTTGGGTCGGTAAATACCATTTCTTAACTGTTCATACTCTTAGTTGGATCATTGTTGTTAGCTTTTCTCTTTAATTTTGTGTTTAACATCAATGGATTGATGGTGCCTCACGCAATTTTTATGTCATTTATGCAGTTAAAAGTTACTGATCAAGTATCTATTTGGACGAAGATGTACAATTTGGACACATAAAGGACGGTCTAGATTGAGACGCGTATCTAAGTTATTCAGTTACATTTCTGGCATATAAAGAATGGTCCAAATTGAGTTACAAATTAATTCACATATTGCTTTTACCTGAGACAATGAATTAGATTTTTAGTGTGCATTTATTTGGGAGTTATTCCTCCCATTTAATGTCAAAACCGTTACCTTTATTCCTCCCATTAACTTAACTCTTAATTTAATCCCTTTTATAATCAAGTTCCTTTGCACAACTCTATTCCCAAGGTATGTATCACTATTGTTTTGGTTGATTGAGATAATTGTTGTTAGCAGTCAAAAGATACTGATTAAATATGGTATTTGATCAGTATAATTTTTCGTTATCCCAATTTTGTTTTTTCATTTGCAGTCAAAAGATATTGATCAAATATTGTTGTTATCTATTCATTTTCATTATTATGTTAGGCGTTTTATAATACCATACCATTTGATCATTTTATTTTCTCTTTGATTCTTTTCATTAATATTTCAATTTTATTTTTTCATTTGCAGTCAAAAGATATTGATCAAATATGATTGCTATCTATTCATTTTCGTTCTTATGATAGTTTTTTTTTTAATACCATACCATTTAGTTTCTACTATTTTTTACATAATTTTTGATTTTTCTCTGGATAGGGAATTGTCCAATTAGACTTTGATTTCTTCAGACCAAAATCATAGGATTTACATGGAGTGAAAATAAATGACGAAGAAAACGACGGTTTCATTGTTATGCCCTTAACTTTGGTCGGTAAATAACTTTTGTTAACTTTTTATACTCTTAGTTGGATTAGAGTCGTGTACATGTTTGTATCAAATGGGTTGAAGTTTCTTGATTATATTTGTTACTTTTTTAAATTACATCTCTTCATATTTATAACCTTTTGATGGTTTACAAAGTGAGTATTTGTTATTATCTTAGAAGGTCATCTTAAATCATTTATACATAGTCAGACAAAAAAGTAACGATTTGACATTAAATGAAAATTAAATTAATAGTTAAGTTAATGGGCGTTTAATTTAAAAGAAAATTAACGGTTTGACATTAAATGAGAGGAATAACTCCCAAATAAATTCTCATTAAAAATCTAAATCATTGTCTTAGGTAAAATAAATATGTGAATTAACTGACCCTTCTTTATATTCCTAAAATGTAGATTGAAAATCTATATGCCAATTATACATTGATACGAGCACACAGTCAATATTCATTTTTGAAAACCGCTCCTAATCATTGTATGGACATCATGATCACTATTTAATAAGAAACCGCTCCCGTTGATTTTAATAATATCGATCAAAGCTTCAAATTCAGTTTAAGAAAGATGATCATTCCCCCAAATTTCACACGCTCAGCTCATGGTATTCTCCCAAGAAAAAATAATATAACCAACACCAAAACAACGGCACGGGTCATATCCTAGTTCTTTATATGCCAGAAATGTAAATGAATAACTTAAATAGGTGCCTCAATCTGGGTCGTTCTTTATGTGTCCAAACTGTAGATCTCCGTCCAAATAGAAAAATACCATTGTCCCTTATAATATAGATAGATATATCTTCCAAACCTTCTACAAATAAAATCGTTGGATATGACAATTTATTAATAAAAAAACGTGTAATTATTTTTAAATTCAAATATTCATAAGCAAATTTAATAATTATTTTAAATCCAAAATCTAGGGAGTCAATTTCTTATTAGTTATAAAAAAATATCTGCTATAAAATTTATACATGAATTTAGGTTTATAATATCAAATTTAAATCATCAAATCATTGGATACCTAAAGGGTATTAGAGTTCCATATCCCTTTAAAAGATCAAACTAATCAAAGACGGTTCAAAAATAATCTAATGCGTTTGACCACGGGCGCGGGCGAAGCCCCGCCACTCTAAATTAGCTGATCCCACCAGCCCCGGTGCGTAGCACGGGTTAGATACTAGTTATATCTTAAATCAAATTTTTAAACCAAACTTAATTCACCAACCCGTTTTTCTCTTCTTCTTCTCAAAACCAAACAACAAATTATTTTTTTCGATCAAATCTTCATCGATTTTCAAAAATGTTTATTAAGGTTGATTCTTAATATGACAAGGTCGGGACGATTTGGATTGAATCCATCATCGACTTGTTATGATTCTAATATTTATAAAGGTGTTGAACCACAAATTAAGATTCAGTTAATGAATGTGTCCATACACCAGAAAATGTTAAGAATCGAAAAACCCACCATTTATTTAACACTTAGATTGTCTTAATAGGTAAGATTGATAAATCTAGGGTTTAAGAAATCGGCTTCTGAGTTGACTACGGCTAGGAGTTCTAGCCGACCAAGCCAAAATTTGGTGGGTATGGTTGGGACCCAAATAACTCCTAGCCGTGAATTACCTTACACAGTTGGGATATTCCTAGCCGTATGTAACTTGATCTTTATCTGCAAAAAAACTAGAAAATTTTCTGGACCTCGGCTAGGAATTCCTAACCGTATCTCTATGGTCCCATCCATGACAACAGTTTCCAAGCCGTAATTCACATTCACAGCTTGGTCTAGCAGTTTTTTTAACCGTTTAATGTTATTGTGGTTGGGTTGGAAAGCACTTCCTAGTCGTTAACGCCAACAACTTTTTTTAAAAAAATATTTCCTATATGTGAGTGTCTGAGTGAAAGTAAATTGTTTCTCTATTCCTATATAATTGTGCAACTTTAGTGACCAATAAAAGGGAAAAGGCATACATATCTATCGCACAAACTTTAAGAAATATCATTACATTATGTGTCTTAATAATAGTGATCAAAATCAGCATAAGTACTTTTTTTTAAGACACTATAGCAACCATGAAGGTAAAACTTCTTCCTATAGACATCCTCATAATTGGCTTCGGCCATCTCCCACTGAAAGAAAAACTAATTAAAAATTTAAGCTATGAAAAAAAAATACTTGATGGACGAATTATTGACAAACTTACTCTTTGAGCGCGTGGCATATTGGGATTGTTTTCAGTTACGGCTTTCATTTCCTATTTGAAAGCATCCAATTGTGTAAAGAGCTTCTCGAATCTTTTCTTAATGAGTTTCATTGATCTTCCTTTAGTATTTCCATCTAACGCCAAAAAAAACGATACACACACTGTTCCAAAATAATCGGAGGTTTCATCTATGAAAATGAGTGCATCTTCGAAATGCTTTGATATCGTCGGCCATGCTCTGACGATTGTAACATCTTCTTCGGTGGTGTAGGGAGTAACCATGTGTTTCTTTTTATTGGAACAATTAGAGGTTGAAAGTTTGTGAGAGAGAGAGAGTGTTTTTGCATAAATTGTTTGTTGGAGAAAGGTATTTTTATAGCAAAGAATGACCCAACGACTAGATCATGTGTAGGATCATAATATCGCAATGCACAAGACTCGCGGGATTAATAAACGACGCTGTCGCGAGTGGCGCATCAGGAGCTAAAATAAATGACGCAATGAATAACGACAGGCAAAACATAAAGAAGACGTGAGACTCGGCGAGGTTAAGAAGTGTCGCGAGATCAAATGTTTGTGCATCTGCGACACTTCGCGAGACATTCCCGAAAAATAAAGGGTAGCTTTTTGTCATCCACTATGTATTACCCTATATAAAGGGCTAAATGAGTCCGTTAAAGAGAGAGATCTTTTTAGAATTGTTAAGCAAGTCAATAGGAGAGAGAGAAAGTTTAAGAGTGTATTAATTTCTAAGTGTAATTCTATTATCTTGTGTAAACATTTCATGGACTCAATCAATAAACATTCTTGATCTTACATCTTTCAATGGATTAATTAAATAAAATCGAGTAAGGGGTGTAGTGTGGGAAACGCTACTACATATGCGCTAGAAACAGTGGACTCGAGCAGAGATTGACGTAGAAATTGGAAGGAATTTGGATTAACAGAGAAAAGATTTGGAGAAGATACTCAAGAATTCATTGGAAAAGAATAATGGCTAGAAGAAGAAATGTACAAGGGAAACCAACGATTGTAAGAAGAAGTGGGAGACTTGCTTTGGAGAAAGGAGGAATGAAACAGAGAATCGTCAAGGATGAATGTGAGAAACGATGGAGAAGATCAAAACCAACCACCGATCTCCCCAAAGAGAGAAAACGCGGTCTGTGGATTATGATAGAGTAAGTGTACATACTTGGAGGTCGATTCTCAAGACGAGAGAGAAGAGGAGCAAGAAAGTGGTGAACAATGGACAAGGAGAGCAAGGAATGAATGGAGAAAACGAAGAAATCGCAAAGATTAGAAAGATTGAGACAAACAATACACGAAGAGAGACGGCTAGAGGCAGAGGAACGAGCAAACTTGACAAGAAAGAATCATGAATTGAGGATGGAAAATATGAGGTTGCAAAATAGGAGATCTAGAAGTAGCGTGAGATCAAGTTCAAGATCGAATAGGGAAGAAAGAAGGAGAGTTTTACCAAACAAAGTACCGAGGAAGAAACACAAAATCCGAGTACGAGCATGGCGAGAGAAGAGGGGAAATAGAAGATCGTTATATTCCTCAGCCCGAAAATCTTCAAAATGAACGAATAGGGAAAATCAAGGAAACATGCAACTCCAAGAACCGAATGACCCAATGCCGAAGGAGAATAATCTTGCACGGGAGAGAAGAACCGAGAAGAAACCGAGAGATCGAGGATGACATTGAGAGACACTACATTGAACAAGCGCGGCTAGCTTTCGAGAGAGAAAGGATAAGAGAAGAAATGGAAAATCAAGAGATGGAAGAGGCAATCCGGGCAGAATAACCATGACAACCGCGAAAGAAGAAGGGAACAAAATCGTACCAATAGAAATATTAATGAAGAATATGAGAGGGTGCAGATGAGAGCCGAGAGACAGCCCAAGAAGAGAGAACAACCGATATAACGGCGTGCGTAATTGACGAAAGAAACGAAGAAGAGCGTCGCGAGGGGAAAGAAGAGGAGAAAATAACGAGCAGGAAGGTCAAAATAGGCACGAGCGAAGAAGGAGAGAAGCAAGAGTTAAAAAGACCAAAGAGAATCAAACTCGAGGCAAATGAACAAATCTTAAGAGAACCGGTCGAAATGAGAGGATTGTTGAATAGTAGAAGGAAGGAGGAAGGAGACAATTAGACGAAGCCATCGCAGACGCCGCGAAGAATCCCTTCACGCTAGAAGTAGAGATGGGAGGAATACCTCCTAAGTGCAATCTACCGCGTTAACCAACATCTTTGATGGAACAACCTCGTGCATGACAACATATCAAGGCTTATATGAGATGTATGTTACAAGTGGGAGAATCATGATGCCATACTATGCAAATATTTCGCATCAAGCCTAATAGGAGAAGCACTAAAATGGTTTGAAGGTCTGCCAAGGAACACAATCACATCATTTAACCATTTACAAGCCACATTCCTGGGAGCATACATAAGTAACAGCTCTTCGCGACCAGGTATTGAAGATGTATTTGGGTTGAAACAAAGAGTTGGCGAGAGCTTAAGGCGTTGACAATAAGATGGAGAACCATGTGTAGCGAAATGGCAGGACGGGTTGAGGAAAGATATCTAATCCTCTCATTTGTGAATGCTCTCTTTGCGACTAACTTGTTATACATTCAAATTTTTAGAATCAAAAATACAATCACGATGGCGAATCATGGGAGTTACAGAAGAATATATTGCTCTAGAAGAAAGACAGAATGAAATGAATTCTTATCGATCGCGAACACAAGCTCGAATGCTGCGAACGCAAGTTTGTTGCCTCAATTCATAAATACAAAGAAGAGTACTTCGCAAGGACAAAGCAAGCAAGGAAAGTCGATGAGGGACAACAGAAGATAGTAGCCATGGGAAGCCACGATCAAGAGGAATTTGAACGAGAAAGGAACTATTACAACCGTAACAGCAATAATAAGATTCAGAGGCTAGATCATGTGCAAGAAACATACGGTGGACGAAGGCAAAATAACCGTGGAGGGCGAGAAGTCGCAGAATAGTATGGGAAGAAATTAAGATGCCTCCACCGAACGCTAGCGTGGAGAAGATCGGGAAGCTATACTTGTGATGGAAAACGTATCAAAGACCTTGGAACGTGGGAATGGAACCACCGCCAAAGCGATAGAAGTCAAGAGTTTTGTTCTTACCATCGTTTCCATGGGCATCAAACAAATGATTGTAGAAACATAAAGAGAATCATTCTCGTGGATGATTGATCAGGGGAAGTCAATCACTTTCTAAAGGGAGAAGAAACAGCCGACATTACCACCACCACCAGAGATGCACGCAATGTGTCGGCGAAAGGAAAGGAAACATTTGTGATAGAAGTCGGGACAAAAGCTAAAAATTTGAATTGCAACTCTATTGTCCACTCCTATCGCACAATTGAAGATTTTCATGACAACGTGCTTAGTAGAGTCTTTGCGAGAGATGCTAATGATAAAGAAATAATGAGTCTCAAGCGAGGACGACGCCAGCTTAGAAAAGTGGCAGTTGAAGACTATTTCTTTTCTGCAGATGAAGTGCCAAAAGGAAGAGAAACACATGATAGCCCGTTGGTTGTGAAACTAGAGATTAACCCGAAACCAGTTGATGGAGAAGATGATGAAGCGTAAGCTTGTCGGGCGATCAACCGAATCCTAATCGACACGGGAAGTTCGGTGAATATTCTCTTTACCATACTTACAAGACGATGGGAGGAAAAGACGAGGATTTGATCCCCTCGACATATAAGATATATGGCTTTAACGATCACCGCAAACAAACCAAAGGGAGAGGTTCACATGAGAATACCTCTACAAGGACTATCAACCGATATTTTATTCTCGTGTGGTTGACGTAGAATCTCCATATAATGTTGATTGGGAGACCATGGCTTCATGAAATCTTGGGAGTCGCATCCACATATCATCAATGTATAAAATTCCCACATCCAAATGGCATTGGAATTATACAGGAGATTGGAAGGAATCGCAACAATGTCATGAGGTCGATGTAGAAAGTCAGAAGAAAGAAATGCCAAAAGAAAAGGTTGGAAGCAACATGAGAGATGAGCAGAGAAAAGGAAAATTGATGGTGGATGCTATAGAAGTAAGGACTGAACATACTGCGAGGTGAATGCCTAGAGACAAAGTAACATTATGGTAATAAAGAAGCAAAGGATATGAGGAACAAAAGGCATAAGAAGTGAATAATCTAAAAAAGAGAAAAAGTAGCAATTGAAGTAATGATGTAAAGAGAACAGCCAAGAGTATATGGGAATTCAATCAAGAAAGAAAAATGAAAATACAACAAATGAAACAGAATTGTGCGAATACTTCGTAAACAAATGTCAGCAAATAATGAAACATAAATGATTGAATGATATAACAAATATGAATGAGTAAAAGAATGGGACGAACCTTTATGGCGTACACCCTAGTTCGCGAATAACATTTCGTAAGAGGCAAATGTAAGACCTAAAGTGCGTCATATAAGGGGGTATCTCTCGACATGGCTCGTGGGGAAGGTTACACCGCTCCCGAAGCTCGAGTCATGAAAATTTGGGGCCCATGAAAGCCTATCCGGGAGAGATACCTTGGATTCCCAACTATATAAGGTTATACCCTGGTTGGGCGACCGAGGATCTCTTCCAAGGAGTCAGTGTATGCTCAAGGCGCCGAGGTACACGGTTGAGCCGAGTGCCCTGGATGGATGAACCTACCCCCGCCATTCTTGGCAAGTCTTGGCATGCGTTGCACTCGATCAAGAAAACTCCACTTAGGTGCAGCCTCGTAACCATAAACCCTATAGGTATAAGGGATAAGAGGGTGCGAAAACAATCGGTTGTTGTTAAGACCGGATGGGAGGAGCTAGTCTTGTATGGCCGATGTTTCGCCTCCTTGAAGGGGCAACCGGGGAGATGATAAGGGCGACGCTTTCCAATTAGGGGAAGTGTCAAAACAGACGCAAATGTCATAAGGCTATGTTTTCGCAAGAAAATTTAGGCTCGTCATATTTGTGCAATGATCCTGCAGAGGCAATAATACTAACGCGAGGGTAAGGCGAAATCAATGGGTCTTTACACGAAAGTGTACGGACGTCCTGCGATTTCGTCGCACGACGGCAATGTCATGGGGCTTTATTTTCGCAAGGATATATAGGCCTGTCATATTGTCGCAACTAAAACATCTGCAGAGGCAAAAATACTTGGAAAATGATAAGGCAAGATCAATGGGTCTTTACATGCAAGTGTAAAGACGTCCCGCGATTTTGTCGCAATAAAAGGTGGCAGGGAAGACCTCTAATTAGGGAGGTCTAACTCTAAGACCACACAAAAATGATAAGGCAGTGGGTCAATGGGCCCTTGCTTGAAAATGTAGGCGGCTTGCGACCTTGTCGCAATGAGAAGAGATAAAACATATTTACGAAGATAAGGCAAAGCAAGTAGAATTCTTGATTTATGAAGATACCGCGACCTCGTCGCAACAATACATTTCAATAACAATAAAATTATTATTCAATCACATACATGATGATAACTAAAATCTTCCATCTGAAGATAAATAACAGAGGCAAGTATGGGAATGGAAAAGATGGAATATTGTTATTCATCTTCTGATGAAAGAGTTATACATCAATAATGTTAGCCAATTATATTACAAGGAAGAGCTACCAAAAAGGGGAGTGAAGATTGGATTTGGGGGAGTTAAAATCAATAATGTTAGTAATTATGATAAAGATACGTAAATGTACATGATATTACAGTAAAAAAGATAACAAAAGGAATTATCTCTTTGGTGATTCTTCTTCCTTATCCGATTCTTCGATTCTATTATTCTCATCGCGTAATTTTCTTCTTCGCGGCCTCACTATCGAAACTTGTCCGAGACAGCAGATTCTCGTGAACCTTCTCAAGAAGCCGTGGATATGAATGCAGAGGGATATTGTGGTCCTTACAAACATACTCCATGGCTCCATTGCGAAAACGAACAGCATCATTATTAAAGTTCTCCACTTTCATTTCAAATTGTTTCTTCAACTTGGAATACTTGTCATTACGAAGGGAGAGACTCTTTGCGAGCTGTTCTTTTTCAGATTCAAGCTCTCTAATTCTAACCTGAAGCCTCTTCTCAGATTCTGCAAATAAGAAACAACAAGTTAATAATTTACAAGCAATACTACATATAAGAAGCAGTAAGGTATAATAAGTAACCTTCTCTATCAGATATCATATCTCTAATCAAGGAAGTATGCTCGGCATGAAGACTAACATCAACACCTAGGTTATTCCTGGCATTATCTAAAACCTTCGCAGCCCAGGCGAATTCATCATCACTATTAATAACAAGAAGAGAACGAACTTGCTCTTCTCGCCGCTTAAGTATGGTATTCTCTGATGAAGGAGTTCGTCTCGTTCAACTTGCACACCAAGAAGAGATTTGTGGAATTCGCTAACGCCCGTGCACCTCTCGTTAGTAATGCGATCATTCTCATCTATGAGATTACTAATTTTCTTCCTCAAAGTTTTGACTTTCTCCTCGGAATCAAGGTACATTCGTTTAAAGCGATTAGTTAGATTTAAACTAGATCTATGTTCGATCTCTAAGAGGTGATGTTTGGATTGAAGATCCTTTAATGAAAGGAGGTTAGTTTTATTGGAGGAACTACTTAGAGATTGATTGAGGTGAGCGAGAAGAAGATCATTATCCATAGGTTCAGAAATGTATGGAGAAGAATAGCCTCATCGGAGAGATTATATACATCGCGAAGGTAATAAGTTAGGCAGCAATATGCAACCGATAAAATAGAAATGATAAAAGGAAGTAAAATCTTATACCATAAAGTTGTTGATTAGCGTTCTGAAGAGTGGACACCCTATCCCTTTGGGAGTCAAGTTCGGTATTTAACTTTTGAATTCTCTCGTCTTTATCGCGAGATGACGCAGCTTCAATTTCTAATTCTCGAATCTTCTTGTTCAATTGCAAATTCTTCTTTTCAAGATTATTGCGTCTTCTCTCGAGATCTGAGGCAACTACAAAAGAAGTTCTTCCAACCTATAAAAGAAGATAGAAAAATCATTAATATATATATATTTAAAAATTTTAACAGGAAATATGACTCGCATACGTACCAAAGATCCAAGTGCATTCAAGAAGTGGAGACACAATTCTAGAGGTTCCATTGAAAGAATTATTGCCCTCTAATAAAGTAGCATTACACACGTTTGCGAGAGCCCCGCAAAGAGAAGCTAGGGGAGCATCTCTCATTCCTTGGAAACAGTCTGAGAAGATGCTAGATAACTGATCCATAGAAGAATCGGTCGACGGAATCTTCTTGGCGAGAGAAGGATTCGAGTCATGGTTATCCTCGTCGGAAGATTCGAGCTTGAGCTAAGGAGAGAAGAAGATTGAATCTTTCGCTTCTTAGCCAATGGAGCAGTAAGATTTATCTTTGCGAGCGACAGTTTTACCCTTACTTTTAGTCTTCGCGACTACAGCCTTCTTCAACTCCAACCTTCGCATACCGGTTAAAGATAAGAAAAGAGGCAACAATATTGTTTCAAATAACAAAGGAAATGTTTCTTACTTCATCCGTAAGCGATCGAAGTATGGTCAGGGTACTCTCCAATGGATTATCCTTGTATTTTCTTCTCAATTTGGTGATCTGAAAAATTTCACAAATTCAGCAAATATAAAAAGAAAATTGCGAAAGCAAGATTTGAAGTAGAAAACATACCTCTCTTGCCTTATCAGGCCATTTGAATTCCCAAGGGTGATATCCTGCGAGATTCGCAGGAAGAACGTGCGAGCCCGCAATATAAGGGCCATTTAAAATCAAGGGTACAACCCACCACTTCTCATCTTTGGAGTGGCGAGGAGTAGTATTATTGCCCGGTGCTACCAATATCCCGCATGAGCAATTTATCCTCGTGGACATTATCCTTCTTTTTCAGCGAATACCCCAAAATGAGATTTCGCATTCCTCATCTTTATCACCGAATAATTTTCAAAAAAGTTCTCACAAGTGTACTTCTCAAGCCTATTTCCCAAATCGCAAAATCGGGGTGTCTAACAAGAGTAGGGTATAAAGATCCTTTGCCAAAGACCACGATTCGCGAACTCAAGCATTAGGCGAATGCAATCGCCACTCAATTGATAAACAGCCCGAGAGAATTTTTCATGGGCCAAGATTTCATAAAATAAAGGCATCTCAGGATTGTACAAGGGAATGGGAAGTCCCGCGAGAAGCTGACCTAGCGAGACTATAATTTTTTGATCATCACATTGATGATCAGAAAACAACTTTGCAGAAAGAATAGATGAAGATTCTTGATCAGGAATGGTTGATAGAGTAAAACCCTTCTCGAGCAACTTCTGTTGAACTTCCTCAAAAGAAGCTTTATATGCACGACTAATGAAAGCCATTATCAGTATGGGAATGGATGGGAGGTTGTAGATTAGGATCAGCGTTAGAAGAGATGAAGAAAAGATTTGCAGTAGCAGAAGCGCAAATTGCGGAAGGAGAGGGTCAGAGAAAAGTTGCAGAGAGGAACTAAAGGATGAAAAGGAGAGGAAAAGAAAACTATATATAGGGAAAAAGATCCTCGAGAAAAACGAGGTCATTTAATGCGAGAAGAGACATGAACGGTCAAGAATAAACGGTTGAAAGAGACGTGTCAAGAAAAGACATTAATAATCAAAATCCGTGTAAAAGTACAAAACTGAAACAGATAAAGATAAGCAGTCGCAGCAAGTCAAAAGAATCACTCTCATGATACTCTTCCCTTCGCAGGAGAAATATGAGGAGAGACAGGAGACGACACTTCGTATATATCTCAAAGAAGCTTCGGAACTTCGCAAAAGAATAGAGGCAAGTACGTACTTTTCAAGTACAGTATTCTTCTGCTCATTCCTTCATCAGCAAAGACCGAAGATTACTACAACAACAGGTTTTTCCTTCAAGATCGCTCTTCAAGCAATATTCAAGGAAAAAGAGGCAAGATGTAGGATCATAATATCGCAATGCACAAGACTCGCGGGATTAATAAACGACGCCCATCGCGAAGGAGTCGCAGGAGCTAAAATAAATGACGCAATGAATAACGACAAGGCAAAACATAAAGAAGACGTGAGACCCGGCGAGGGTTAAGAAGTGTCGCGAGATCAAATGTTTGTGCATCCGCGACACTTCGCGAGACATTCCCGAAAATAAAGGGTAGCTTAGTCGTCATCCACTATGTATTACCCTATATAAAGGGCTAAATGAGTCTCGTTAAAGAGAGAGATCTTTTTAGAATTGTTAAGCAAGTCAATAGAGAGAGAAAGTTTAAGAGTGTATTAATTTCTAAGTGTAATTCTATTATCTTGTGTAAACATTTCATGGACTCAATCAATAAACATTCTTGATCTTACATCTTTCAATGGATTAATTAAATAAAATCGAGTAAGGGGTGTAGTGTGGGAAATCCTGCTACTACATCATGAACTAAATCATGATTCGGGAATGTTTTGAATCGATTTAAAGAGAGATACATAACTACTGAAATCTGGATACATGGATAATACACATACCTAGTACACGTCCAATCATAAATGTTCTAGTTCCGGCCAGATCCGCGGTAAAGGTACCCAGTACATATACCGCCGTAGCTATGGTTTGACAACGATCTTTGGTATGCTTACCCAGTATGGATACCAAAAGATCCGTTGACTCGTGAACCTAATGTTGGTACACGTACCCAGTATGCATACCAAAAGTCCCTGAACCGTATTTTCCTTAAGGGTATACATATCCGGTACATGTACCATGGCGTAACCGGGAAGTAATACACGCATTTTCGGACACGTTTCTTACATAATAGAATATTTTCAGATGCATTAAAATTATTTTTATGAGATAATTGGCATTTGAATAACTCTCTAAAACAAATCTAAGACATTTTTGATCAAATTATAACCTACGGTTGTGACTCAGGATTAAAGTGTAAAGTGTTTAATAAAAATAGAAGTCTTGAGATTCTCAAAAGCACTAGTAGCACCAGAGCTCCAGTGAAATGCATTCTTCTTAAGTAGATCAGTGAGAGGTTTGCTGATGGAGATGTAACCTTGCACAAACTTCCTGTAATAACCTGTGAGGCCAAGAAATCCTCTAAGATCTTTAATAATCTTTGGAACTGGCTAGTTCTTCATGTTGTCAATCTTGGAAGGATCAATACTGACTCCTGCAGCTATGATGATATGTGACCCAAATATTCAAGAGAAGATTGCCCAAAAGTGTATTTAGACAGCATAGCAAACATTGGTGTTATCTGAGTAAGGAGAAGACAATCTTGAGATGTTCTAAATGTTCATCCATGTTAGCACTGTATATGAGTGTATCATTAAAAAAAACTAAGACAAACTTTCTCAAGAATGGTTTGAAAATATCATTCATTAAAGCTTGGAATGTTACAGGTGCATTGGTAAGGCCAAATTGCATTACTTTAAACTCATAATGACCTTGATGAGTTCTAAATGCTATCTTAAAGATGTCCAAATCATGAATTCTTATTTGATAATAGCCAGGCCTGAGATCTATCTTGGAGAAAATGGCATATCCACATAACACATCCAATAGTTCATCCACAATGGGAATTGGGAATTTATCTTGGAGAATTAAGTTTCCTATAATCCACACAAAACCTCCAAGTGTTATCTTTCTTTTTGACCAAAAGGATGGGAGATGAAAATGGGCTATGAATTGGCTGAATGATGCCAGATTGGAGCATATCCTTCACAATGTGTTCTACTGCATCTTTCTAAATATAGGGGAATTTGTAAGCTCCGAGGTTAATAGGTGTTGAATTAGGATGAAGAGGAATTGTGTGATCCAAATTCCTCTTTGGTGGTAGCTCAGTAGGTTCATGAAAGATATCTTGAAACTCATTGAGTACGTAAGGGAAGTAGTATGTCAGAAGTGGTGGGTGTAGAAGAATAATAAATAGAGAACAAGTTACCCACCAAGCCATGAGAAGTAGTAGAAAAAAATTTCATAACAGCTACACTACTCATTTGAAGTAAAGAGGGCTGTGGAGAAATACCTTGTAAAGTGATTTTCTTATTGTTGTGTTTGAAAGACACACATAGCTTTGAAAAATTAAACATAACATCACCCAAAGTCTTGAGCCAGTCTGTACTAAGGACAATATCACATCCACCCAGTGGCAAAGTTCTCAAATGCTCTACAAATTGATGCCCTTTCATGCTCCATTGTAGGTTAGAAAGAATGCCAGTGCTGAATGTTCTTTGCCCATTATCCAGAGTGACCATCATTGGTTTAGTTGGTTCAATGTAGTATTTTAATGAAGTAGCTAAAGCAGTATCAATAAAACTTGTTGTGCTTCCAGTATCAATGAGGATATAAACTTTCCGTTTGTTGAGCATACCAGGAATTCTAATTGTTTCTCTAGTTGCATTTCCTGTTAGTGCATGAAGAGAAATCTCAACATCAGATTGTACTGGAGATTCTTGTGCTTCTTCATATATTTCTTCCTCTTCTTCAGTTTCTGGAGACTTAGCAGTGTCCATATGAAGCATGTAAACTTTTCGTTTCCCTTTACAGAAATGCCCTGGTTTATAAACAACATCACAATTATAACACAATCCTTGAGCTCTCCTTCTGTCCATATCTTCCTGAGAAAGCCTCTTAATCACTGGAGTTGTAGGGACAGACTTTGAAGTAGGGGTGAAAAAAGTTTTGGGATTTATGGGTGTAAATTTTGGAGAAGTACGAATTGGTTTTGGAAAAGTTGGTGTAGAAGAGGATGGTCTACTGGAAGTGAATGAGCTACCGAAGGACTTAGAAAATGTTTTGGGTGTAAAGGCTGTCATAGATAATTTCTTCTCTTGAAGTCTTGCCAATAAAAATGCATCAGCTAAAGTTTGTGGGTGAAATATAGAGGCAGACTTACTAATTTCATCCTTTAAGCCACTCAAAAAACTCATAATAAAGTAAGATTCACTAAGGGATGGATTCATTTTGGTAATGAGTGTTGTGAGTGATTCAAACTCTTCAAAGTAAACATCAACTGAAGAAGTCCGCATTAGTTTTTTAAAACTACTAACAAAGTTGTGCTCAGTAGGATTTTCAAATTGAGCACATAGATGTATAGCTAAATCATGCCAAGTAATGCGAGGTCTAGTAACTTGAAAGTTTAAAATCCATTTTCCAGCCTTACCCTCGAGGTAGATTGTAGCAATATCGACTTTCATGTGTTCTTCTACATCATTCAACTGAAAGTACCGCTCACTCTTTGAATCCATCCTCTCGGATTATCTCCATTATATTTGGGGAAATCGAGCGTTGGAACACGATGAGTATGAGAAAAATTGGGTTGATGTACATAGATATTATCTTCAGTTTCATTCTGGATAGAACCACTATCATCTTCAGTACGTGACTGATTAGGAATATGGAAGTTCCTACTGAACATTTTAATGAGATTTCGATTGTTTTGCTGTCATTGATTTGCAAGAGAATCAATCTTGGTGTTGAAATCGGAAGATAGATTGTGGAAATCTATTTGTAGTTTAGCTTGAAAAGCTTTGATTTTACCAACTTCTTCTTCAACATCTTTGAGAGTCGTCGGATTTTCTTTTTGGGTAGATCGGAACGGCTCTGATGCCAATTGTTGTGGTTAAACAACAGATTAACAACAGATTGATAGAAAAATGGGATAATGGTGTTAAAGACCTCTTGAATCAAAGATCCAAGCCAAAATCTGTGTTGTTTAAGCGCATCCAAAGAAGAAAAAAGTTTATTAAATTTCGATAGATAAAACCTCGTTTTTTTATTACGGCCTTAAATGTAGCAATAATTAACCCTAATAACATGCAATAAATGGAGAGAACGTGTAGCGCCCCCTAAGCTAGCAGCTGACTAATCCAAAAGATTAACTATAAAATGAGGTACTATGAATCTAAAATATTTACTTAAACTTTCAGAAATAAGTTCTAGAAAAAGATTAACCCGAAACTAAACCCTCTCTCGAAATATATATACAAGAACTCCTCTCAAATGATACATATTCAATAGTGAGCTGATTTACAAACAAAATATAAACATAAAATAAACATTACGGAAACTAACGAACGTAACTAATTCCTCAAGCTTTCATCGCCACGTGCACATCTTGATCTGTCTCAAACCAAAGTGGGAATGGGTGAGCACATCATCCCTATAAGGGGTGCCCAATGGAAATAACATTTAACTTTCAAGTAAACATCAACATGATTTGGAAAAAAATACATGTTTTCCCAAACATTAAAAGACAACCAACTCAGTAAGTTAAACAACATGTATATGGAACTAACTCCTTCTTTATCTCTGTGGTGACATTTACACACCGCAAACAATTATTTATGTGGTGACATTTACACACCGTAATATTGGTGATAATTACACACCTAGATAGTCGGTGGGTGACTGTACACACCCATAATATTGGTGACAATTACACACCTAAATAATTTGGGTGACAATTACATACCCAAATGTGCATGAAAAGTATAAGTGAAGGAGCGTATCCTATATACCACAGATGGATATTCTTATTTCCTTAACAATTCATAAAGACAAACCAAGCATTGCAGTTCCTTTCCAAACAATAGAAAGATTAAAAGAAGTAACAGAACTTCCGAGAAGTAATACAAACAATCTGAAAGATTAAAAGAACCGACATAACCATCGGAATTTAAATTAAACAATGCATGGAAAGCGCAACCAAATGATGCATGAGTTTGGTAAACGTAAACTTTTGTAAAAGAAAACAACAATGATCACAAAAGAGTTAAATGTAAATTTCCCCCTCTTTTGATGACAAGCCATGCCTACCCCGAGATCCACGATCCACTAGTTCATCCTTTGAATCGATCGTTGTTAATAAAGACTAACTGTTAATCACACAAGAATTCTAAGAATCTGGCCAAAAGGTGGTCTTTCCTTAATATTTTTGGGTTGACTCTGAATTTCAATTATCTACCAAAAGGTGCTCATAATATAATTTCACACAAATTCTTTAGTTATAAGCTAAGTGAACTATCTAATGTTTCTAAGTCCATTTATGGATATATACCTTTTCATTATCTATCTTTAGCATATCTAAGGTCTACTAATCCAATTAGGTTGATTCTATAGTCCACTAGATAGGTCTTACGAATATCTACAACTTTATAGAAGAAACTAAAAGCTAACTCGACCACAAGGTCCAATACATGTTCATTAGGAAAACTGCTATAAGCCCAAGTTCACTAAATGGACCCATTAAGCTAAGGCCTCGGTCCATTCGGTCAACAAACGGTCACTAACAGTCAACGTCCGATCTAACATGGTCAACAAACGGTCACTAACGGTCAACGTACGATCTAGCATGATCAACGTCTAAGTTAAGTCTATAGTCAAAGTCTAAGGTTAAGTCATCTGGTCAACGAGTCGACTAGAATCGGTCAACTCAGGTAACAAATCGGAATCACTGAGTCAGCACAGGATTAACTCAGTCAGATTGACTAAGTCAGCTAGAGTCTGATACCTGACTAGGCTGAAAAGCACAAGGCCTAAACCCTTGCACAGACCAGAGCCATTGCTCAGGCCAAATAATACAAGTGCACAATCATTGTGCAACACAACTCCACAATACCAATTTTTCTTTCATTCCTTCAATTCTATCAGATTATACAACTTCATATGTATCATTCAAACATACAATCAAGTTATGTAAACTTCATAACTAAATCATTACCATAAGCTCTCGCTTTTACCCGCAATAGTAGATTACAAGCCTTCGTAGAGACCGCCATCAAGCCATACAACTACATCCAAGAACACATCTCTAACCAACAAAACCCCATCTTTCTTTCCACTCCATACACGCTGCATTATCAACTTAACTATACAATAGCTTCACAACCATCCTCAATCGATCAACACCACCAAGATGAGCTCTATCACTCAACAGCACACAACTTCATCATCTGAGATACAAACTCAAGAATTCTAATATCAACACAATTCATCACAACATACCACCAAAGCTCAACATAACCATTAGTTCCATCACCACCTGCCATATCACCACCAGATTCAACAACATCATTCCATTACTATCATATTAACACCACTTCTTACTAAACTTACAGTTCCATTATCCAATGATTTCAACCCCAGTTACAACCACAAGCATATAAACTGAATGATCTTAGCAATTCAACTCAAAATATCAAAGTTAAACAATTAAAGGCTTACCCCAAACACCAGCATCCTTTGATTTGATGTTTACCCAAATCACCTCTATTGAACCCTAGAATTATTATCTTTAACCCTGAAATCGATCACCACCATTAATTTCATCTTCTCCATCTTTCTTCAGACTTCTAGAGTTCAATTAATCTCAACACCATCAAAAATTTCTTCTTCCGAACTCCACAGGACAATATTACACAACCCTAACTACCAATTTCAAGATGTTCTTCAATCTCAAACTCTAGTTCAGGTAAAACCCATCTCTAATTTCATTGTACACATCATTAGTTGAACCTCTAAACAATTTACAGAAACCCTAAATTTTCGATTTCCAAAGTTCTTCTTACTAACTGAATCCTCAAATTAACATCATAAACTTCTTCTTTACCTCAAGCTATTCAAAAACCATTCATTAATTTCTCATTAATCGTCTCAAATCACATCTTCAACGAATTCAGAAACTCTTTTCATCAACTCTGAATCATCTACCCTAATCAACACCAGCAACAACAGTCACTGCATGATCCATCTCCTCTTTAATCATCTCTTAATCACTGATTTATTTTCTCAACCATCACTCGGCTGAAGAACAGAGGAAATACAGAGAAGAGAAGAGAAGAAGGAAGAAGAAGAGAAAAAATAAGTTTCTCTTTCGGTTTGTAGGATCATAATATCGTAACAGACAGGGCTCGCGGGATTAATCAACGACGATGTCGCGAGGGAGTCGCAGGAAGCTAAAATAAACGACGCAATGAATAACGCAGGCAAAACATAAAAAAGACGTGAGACCTGGTAGGATAAGAAGTGTCGCGAGAGCGAATGTTTGTGCATCCGCGACACTTAGCGGGACATTCGAAAATAAAGGGTAGCTTAGCATCATCCACTATGTATCACCCTATATAAAGGGTTGAGTGAGCCTGTGAGAGAGAGAGCTCTTTGGGGAATTGTTGGGCAAGTCATTAGAGAGAGAAAGTTTAAGAGTGTTTTTCATCAAGTGGTAATTCTACTTTTCCCGTAGACAATTCATAAAATTAATCAATAAACATTCTCAATTATACAACTTTCAATGAACTAATTAAGCAAAATATAGTGAGGGGTGTAGTGTGGGATTTCCCGCAACTACATATGCGCAAAACAGTGGAGGAGCAGGAATTGACGAGAATCGAAAGGAATTTGGATTAATAGAGAAAAGATTTGGAGTGATACTCAAGAATTCAGTGAAAAAGAAAATGGCTAGAAGAAGAAATGTACAAAGGCAACCAACGATTGTAAGAAGAAGTGGGAGACTTGCTGGAGAAAGCACTACAACAAAACACACGTTTAGTGACAAAATTTTATGTGACCAATAAAATTTTGTCTACGAATCTAGTGTTTAGGGAGGAATATTATTTGGTCACCATATATATTTTTTCGCGACAAACGGTAAATTTTGTCTTTAAATTTGTCACTTGAAATTTTTGTGACCAAATATAGTGACCAATCCTGTCTCTGTCTCTAAATATTTTTTTTGTGACCAAATATAGTGACCAATCCTATTACCGCCTCTAAATATTTCTTTGTGACGAATTATTTCGGTCACGAAATTGGTTTCTAGCGACAAATGAAAGTTATAGTCTCCAAACATATTATTGCTAACAATCCGAAACTTTTATCCCCGAATGTATCTTACACTGACAAAATTAGTTTGTTACCGAAATGAATGCCCGTCAAATAAGGATTTTGTCGTTAGAACTATTACTATCCAAACAATTGTTGTCGCAAATGGATTGTTTTCTACCTGTGAGAAAAAAAATTGGTCTCCTAAAAACTATTACTGCAACGTGTAACTTTTGTCCCTATATCTATTTATGCAGACAAAAATTGATTCGTCATCAAATGAATACGAAGCAAATATGAAATTTTTCCATTAAAACTTTGTTAGCTGCAAGACATATTGTAGTCCAAAATCAATATTCTAAGGATCGTTAGTAATGGAAATCGTACACCGAACTAAACATTAGTACCGATGGTTAAATAGATAAAAATTTACTCGGGTTATGGCCATAATTTTAAGTTTAACATGTGACAAAACAGAAAAAAAGGAGACTCAAAGAAATTATTTCTACAAACCTGACATAAGCCTGAAACCAAATCTTTATTTGCACGCTCCCAGTGCCACTAGAAGGTTTGTATACGCAGATAGACATTCAAGGCATCGTAGAAGAAACACCACAACAAATGTAGATTTTCCCATCTAGAATGAATGATTCTTCGTTGTCGGGAACAATATTTGGAACCGAATGAGCCCAACTGTTTGTAGATGGATCATACATATCCCTAGAATGTGGATCACTTAAATTTGAACCTACCCTCCTAAAGCATAGAGTTTCTCGATCAAAGCCTCACGTAAAAATAGCACCTAAGAAATGTATGGATTTATTAAATGAATGAATAATTACAATCTAGCAGTGGAATGGAGTTACATAAAGTTGCAACGATGAGAGTTACTAGAAGTCCACAAAGGAGCAAATGGCTATGCCAAGGGTTTCTTGAGCGTCATAACAAAGCAGACTTCGTCGGTAGCATCTTAAAACCAACCACAACCCCCTACAAGCACACTTCCCAAGAATTCAAAAGCCATCCCTATCGCTTATCTATAATCCAGTGTTAGATTGTTATCCTGGAGAAATCATTTCTAATGGGAATAAACATCTAATTCCCCCGCCAATCTCACTATTTTGATAATTTTAAGAGCACATTTGGAAGAACGGCAACAGATAAATTAATATAAACAATTTAGATAATACAATAGAGCTAAACCCAATTCACCTCCTAAAAACATCTAACGATGTAGATTTTAAAATTTCAAGAAAGTATATCATATGACATGGGTAGAATGTCCGCAAATAACCGAAACTTGGATAATACGAGAAAAGATGCATTCAAACAAAAACTTATAACAGTGTTGTGGACTACAAATCTGAAGGTACTATCGGTGCATTATTACTTAAAAGACTGGATATGTGGTTCGCACTAAGGTTCAATAGACCACGCACCAATGGGTATGCAAGATGATACACAAAAATACCAACAAAACATCCAAACAAGTAGTTCAAACTTTCAAGGAGGGATGTATCTAATTGATGACGATGAAGTACTTGGCTAGAACTCATTAGCCTAGCATAATTTGAACTTAATAGATTCTCAGTAGTACAACTATGGATGATAATTTTCTATACAAAATCCCCGCATCTACAACTATGGATGCTACTGTTCTATAAAAATCTCAGGCACCAACTTGTCCAATTCTGTTTGCACAAGCAAATTGAGTTTACTAAAATCTTCACCAAGTCCTCCAATACATTTAGTTCAATAAAACAAAAACATGTGAGACTAAGTGATAACATAAACAGATACGTTGTTATCTTACGGTGTGAGTTAGACATTCTAACTTGGCGGGACAATGGTTATAAACGGGCAAGACCCAACTCAGCAACAAGCCACCCAAGTGGTTATATTTCAATTTGTACGCATGAGTTAGGGGGAAAATTCTATTGTGGTATGCAAGGTACTTGTGAGAGTGAAAATGAAACGGAAACAATCATTGAAGATGACATACTAGGTCTAGGTCTCATTTGAGCCACTCTTGGTCCTGCGTTGGATGTGAATAGCCTAGAAATCTGAAGTAATATACATTACCCTCTTTTATATTGAATCATACAAGGCAGATCAAATATTACAGAATTTGACGTGGAATTTGGGCATATTACTTTCTTTTATGGAATCATCATATCTTTCCGTGAGAGTATCCAACAAAAATGGTGATAAGCCATTAGAAGATTTCATATAGCCTTATCGCTTTACAATATTTGGTGCAAAATTTTCTTTTCGATTTTTTTCGGTTCAATATTATTAAAATAATCATGTAATTCAATTTACGGATATAATTGAATATTATGTAATTATTCTAATTATCAATAAAGTTGGGGACTTTCATACCCCTTATCCGTTGGACAAAAAAAAAGTAATGGGGTTCTTTTCTAAAAGAAATAACAATGGGGTGGACGGATGTGTTTGGATGCGTCCATATCTAGCCATATAGCGCTGTATCCGGTGATAGAAAATAACTACGCGTCGCTACATGAGAAGTCGATGCGTCAAGTTTAACGACATCACATATAAGACGTCGATTAAATATGAATGGTTCAGATGAAACCCCTTAGGTGATTAAAGCACTAACCCTATTTCTTCCCCTTCGCCTCCTCCTCTTCCGCTCCCTTCACAGAAGATGGATGAAATTTCTTCGAACTACGCCGCTTTTGGAATTGCTACCATGATCAAGTCCTCGTGTATAAACAAATTACTGACCATGTTTCAATTCTGCAGATGTCAATTGACTCAATTCTCACCTTTCCTGTTTTTTGAAGATGGGACTATGAAACTGTAGATTCAAACAAGGTAAATCAAATCTAATCATCTTGAATCTTAATTTAGATATTTTTGAGTTGGTGTTGGTAGGTGATTATTGTGCTTGTTCAAATCACAAATTTTTTTCTTTTCAGTTTCTGTAGGTGACGATCGAATGAGAGGTTTGACAAACGTCGTAAACCCTATTACTGGGGGTATCGTAACAGATCTTCGATTTGTTGTGTTGATGGAGATGAGGAACTTCTAGATACAGGGGATACTCTATTGAAATATTGCCTGAGAGTACTTTAAATCTGGAAATGGCGTATTATTAAGTAAGTTTCTTCTAAAGGTTTTATTTCATTGTATGTGTCTTGAGGGTTAGATCTTATTCTTTGAAATGAATACACACTGGCAACGAAGAATTAAAGTGCTTGTGGCGCGACATTACCACATTTTATTTATATGAAATGCTTAAAGCTGGAAGAAGTGTATCATCTTCTTGATATGATTAAAATGCTTATAAATGTTGGTATAAGAAAGGAACTACCTTGTTTGGATACGGTTGTGGCTTTTGACAGAGTTATAAGTAGTAATCTGTCAACTAGTTAAAATTACGGTTCTTAGATAACTCTACTAGGGAGCCCTTGATACTAACTCGTTAAACTAGAGTTTTTAATTAAACTTGCACATGGTAAAGTAGCCTTGAAAATCTCAGTTTTATCTTTTCCTCTTGTAGAAGTCTATTGTCTACATTGACAAAACCCGCTCCTCCTTATGAAGCAGCTACAACTCCTTCACTCCCAGGTTGAAGATTGAAGCAGCTACAAGCATCTCCACTCCCAGGTTGAAGATTTTTAATGAATTCCATCTTTATGAAGAAGTTACAAGGTCCTCCCCCATTCCCAAGTTGCCTATGCTGCATTAAGAGTGGGAATGTCCATTGATTGAAGGTGTCGGATGCATAATGCGAAAAGTTAAATATTGACTAGGTCTTGTTCAGTAGCTAGAATTACATATGGTGTATTTGAGATTTCATTTCAATATGAATTTTGGTTTTGCTGATAGGTTTGTATTCTTATGAATGACAACATGATGTATACTTGTAGAATTTGATTATAATCTAATCAATTTTTTTTTTAGATTACAATGACGAAGCAACGATAGAATTACAAAGTTGAAAAATGTAGCTTGTGGAGATCATCCCAAAAAATCTTGTCTTTGAATGTTCAATTTGAAGTCAAATGAATTGTCTTTGATTAAAAAGTTACAGACAAAAAATACAATCTTTTAGAGAGGAGGAATTTGTCTCCCAAAAATTCTTTCTAAGGGCAAGAAATTTGGTCACTAAAAAATATTTAGAGACGAATGTGTTAGTCCTTAAAATTTGATATTTTAGGGGCTATTGATTTTGTCTCTGATTAAATTAATTGGAGACAAAAAATTTTGTTTCAAATTATATACTATTAAAGACAAATGAAATTGACACAAAACTTTCGCTTCTGGGACAATTTTTTTGGACTTAAATAGTTATCATTAAAGACAAATCATATTGACACAAAACTTTTTGTTTTTGAGACAATTTTATTGGTCTTAAATAGTTATCATTAAAGACAAATTAAATTGGACACAAAACTTTCGCTTTTGAGACAATTTTATTGGTCTTAAATAGTTATCATTAAAGACAAATTAGTTTGTCCTCGAATTTACATTTGGGACAAAAATCTTGCTCGCAAAAAAATGTCTTTCAGTGTTAATTTTTCCGTTATTAAAATAACTTTCGTTAAGACAATTTTATTTCGTTGGTGAAAGAGACTTTTGTTGACAATAAATTTTTAGTTGTTAATTAATTTTTTCGTGGACTGTTCATAATTTTGTCCCGAAATACTTTCCGCACGGGGTATTTGAGACAACTTCGTCAGAATAAAAAAGATTTCATCTCAGAAAATATTTCGAAACAAAAAAAGGGGATTTCCTGACAAAATTTTTTGACACTAAACCCCCATTTTCTTGTAGTGAAGGAGGAATGAAACAGGAGAATCGTCAAGGATGAATATGAGAAATGATGGAGAAGAATTCTTATCCTTTCTCGGGTAGTCAATGTTGATCGGTAAGTGTATTCTTCTCGTCTTTCTAGCTTGATTGATCGGTCTGCGCACTCGTGGGGTGGATGTTTTAGTTTTGGTGTGTTTCGACCAAGTCCCCATGGTGTTCCGCGCTCGGGACTCTTGTCTACTCAAGAGGGATGAGTCACAGGAGCCGATGAGGAGACAGTGGAGGTAACAAATATACTTATTCGTTTTTTATTTGATTTACATGTACGTGCTCCCCTATTTGTTTCTCTCGCATGGTTCCGACATCGACTTATGCACAGCAAAACCGAGGGTTGACGAGGCCGGTGGTACTCTGGCGAAGCGACTGGTGAGGATCCCACGATCTGGCTACCTTTGTCCCACTTCCCGAGGAAGCCGCCTCAAGCCTTCTCGATGTCTCTGGCCTACCCTTGTAGGTGAGAAGTCCAAGGGAAGGGGTAAGGAACCCAAGGAGAGTGCCTGCCTCTGAGGAAACCGTGCCCAGGAGGTGGCCGATGAAGGGATTGTTCCCGCCGCCATGGCGGTGTGCAGCTATGTAAACTGACGGTGATGATGATAAAGGTCTTTTCGATGAGGAGGCGATACCCTTGTAATTAAGACGAGTCAGACAAAGTGAGAAGTCGGGTGGCAGTGGGAACCTTGTGATCAACCAGTGCACGTGGAGAAAGTTGTTGCTCCGGGGCGGGTCGGGGACTCTTCCTTCCGTGGTCCTAATTCTGGGCAAAGCAGCACTTCCCTTCACCGTCTCTACCGCCCTATGTGCAACTCTCTTGGGGCACTTATTTCTCCCGATTTCGCCTCTCGCCCGACGAGGAGAAGATTAATGTCTGCTTTCGCTGTAAGGAAGCTGGTCTGAAAAGTACCTTTGATCTGCCGGGTGAGCTGAGTTGTTCTAGTGTCGCTTTCATATTTTAGGTAAGTGTCACCATGTTGGTGTCGATGATAGAGACATCAACCGCTCAAGTTGTTGGAATGTGCAGCTCTCCAAACACAGTGGAGGTCAGCCGAGAAGAGAGAGTCTCCGCCTCTCGCTACAGCAGGAAACGGAGCGATCTCTAAGTTGGAGAAGGAGTTACTGAGGTCCACAGTACTTATTTTACTTTTCAACTAGTCATGATTGATCTTGTAGTGCCAATATCCCGAGCTTAGTACTCCCCGCCTAGCCGAATCTTCTAGTGCGTGAGGCCGACGCTGCCATGAGGTGCCGTTTGTTGAAAAGGGAAGTGAACATAGAGCGGGACCATGTTTCGAACTTGCAACATAGAATAGTTAATATGGACGCTAAGATCGATCGCTTAGAGACCGATATTGAAGATCTTCAAATCCAAACTATATCGCTACGGTAGACGCTCGAGCACGCTCCCGAGGAAATCGACAATCTTAGGAGCGAACTTAGGCTTCGGTTCCAGTGGGGGTTGCGAACGATAAAACGTTGTTGGCCTACAACCTAGAGGGTCAGCGTGTGGCTCTGGCTGAGGCTTAGTGGTCCGAGATTTGCATGCATGATTGCCTCCGGATCTTGAGAGGGATGTCACGAGAAGTGAGCAGAATCCTTGAGAAACTTAATGAATCCAAAAAGGTCTCTCGAGGAGTCGAGTGGGTTCTGCCTCAACTATCGTGTTTGCAGGTGTAGCCCACTCCCTAGGGCCGCGGAGTGACGCAGAAGTACCGCCTCTAACAATGAGTTTTAACGAATGATATTTGTGAGCTTCTTCAAAGATGCCTTCTCCTGAGTGTAGCCTGTCCCAGTTCCAGGACATCTATTAGGTAGTTGCCCTTTGTTGGAAGGTGGTGTGCCTCATGTCGTTTCCTCTCGTCAAGAATCCTGGCGCTAGCCGTCAGCGCGCCACCGACTGCTCTGTTGGGCTTCTATAAAATGAAAGGAAGCAAAGTGTGACGCTGGAGGAGGGAGAACGCTCATTGTATGGGAGAGAGGCTCACCTCGCTTGAGCTGTGGTGGGGCCACCGCCGGAGCGGCGCTGCAGAGCACTGGCGCAGGATCTTGCCGGCCGAGAAGGCGAAGTTTAGCGATGAACTTGTCTCGAAGGTTAAAGCCGCAGTGAAGCGGTGCTTGATAAAAAGCGAGCCGATGCCGCCGCTAAGAAGGCGATCCCGGACCCGTCCCTTCGAAGGAGTGAACGGTATTTTGCAGCCGCGCCGCTTTCTTACCCTTTCCCTTGGTCTGTAATTCGCTTGAACACCTTTTAATTTCTTGTACAACTTTTTATGGGGTGCCGCGCCGCCAGCTTTGTTTGTTCTTCTTGCTACCGACGTTATTACGCTTACCGATGTTATTATCCTTATTTATGCTGAGTTGACGACGTGTGGTCTGTCGTCGTGACCTTATTATGGTGCCTGTATCGAATCAGATAGGTTAGTCATAAATGCCAAGCTTCGTCGAACACACTCAACAAGGAGGGTCATCTGCCCGATGCCATGTCCCGATTGAGGCATCTCATCACCGTCTTTCGAGATCTAGTGGAAGGGTAGCTGGTCTTTCCTAGTTTCTATGGGATCGACATCCCAAGAAGTTATCGACACCTTACTTGGGCAAGTGATTTCTGCCACTTGCGAGGAGAGCAATGTTGACCGCTCGATCTAGCCGAGTACTCATGCTCGACACTCGGCCACCGGTTTCCAACCGCCGTGGCCCCGAACTACTCCTGCACTTGCACACCGCCATCGCCCCGAAGTTCGAATGAGTCCGTGTTAGCGTAAGTCGCCTCGCGACTTGCACAATGCCATCGCCCCGGTTCGAAACGACTATTCGTACGCACTTGTCATATTTCCAACCCCACGCGGCCTTCACTGAAATAAATGACAAGATATCTTACCCGATTTTATGGATGGTAGTAGCTTTAGTCGTGCCGCATTCCACTAGCCGTGGCTCTGGTGTTCCGTCCGGCTTCGTATCTTGTATGCCCCTTCTCCGACCTTCTCAACAATTGTGTAGAGTCCTCCCCACCGTGGTGCAAGCTTACCTCCCTTTTGTCACGCCATAATCGGGTAGATGCTTTAGTACCAACTGCCCTCGGTTGGAATTCTCTTGGTCGAACCCGCTTGTTGTATTCTCGCTGATCCTTCGTTGGTAATCCTCCATCTTCTCGCAGGCCATCTCTCTTGTTTCTTCTAGATCGTCGAAGTTTAGCCAAGATAAGATCTCGCCGAGATGTTTCGTCTCCATGCTTCGGTCCTCGCGGTGGGTATCATCGCTCCGCAGAGTGTGATGAGCTTCGGTCCCGTATGTTAACATGAAAGGTGACAATCCAGCTTGCCTCCTCGCGGTTGTCCTATATGCCCATAAGACGTCGTAGAGTTCTTCACACCATTCCCCATATTCCCGCCAAGTTTCTTCTTCATGTTATCTACGATAGTCTTGTTTGTGATCTCTACTGGCCCATTGCTTTCGGGGGTATAGGGGCGTGGACTTGCTCTTTTCGGATGTTGTAAGTGTCGAATAGCAGTGTCGATGTTTTTGCCTTGTAATTGTTTCCCGCTTGTCGTAGAGACGCATTGCTTCCTGAACTCCAAAGCGCATATGATGTGTTCCTGCATGAATCTAAAAACATCTTTATCCCGTATGTGTTTTAGCTGGAGCTGCCTAACCCACTTGGTGAAATAGTCGATGGCTACAATTAAGTACTTCCTTTGTCCCGATCCGACGTGTAATGGTCCCACGATGTCGATTCCCATTTAGCGAAGGGCCAGTGGACTCGACAATGTAGTTTAATGTTACGACGGCGCATGTATCTTCTTCCCAAATTTTTGGCATTCGTCGCAGAACGATGGCCATATGCTTCGGCCCTCATTCATGTATGGCCGAAGTATCCCATGGTTTTAGCTCGTGCCGCTAGGCTCGCGACTCCGAGCCGTGGGTTTCCAGCGCCCCATAGCCGCAATCTGTCGAGGATCATCTCGCCCTCCTCCTTACTCGTGCACTTTAAGCAATGGCACCTAGATATGACTTTCCGTATATGGCGCATCTCGAAGTTCGCACGCGCGGCTTTGCTTTTGATCTTGTTGATCTCGTGTCTCCTTGGGCAACCTTCCTCGCTTCGAGGTATCTCATGGATCGGCTTCCTCCAATCATCTACCCGGATATTGGTTCTGAAGTGGTCGCCGCGACTTGTGCGCTCGATATCCGCGATCTCGGCATCAAGGCATTAGGACTCCTCATATGATTCCGATACCTTCAATGCTTGAGTCTGCCAACATGGAAGCAATATATGCTAGGCGTCCGAGTGGCGACGTGTCCTTCCTGCGATAGTGCTCGAACCTCGATGCCGTGGATCCGCCGATGTAGAACCGGACGAGCCCCCGCATTTCCGTAGTTGAGGGTCATGTATGGCGCATCGCCTATTGATTTGTCCTGACAACCAACTGGGAGTCGCCTCGTAAGCCGCGACTCCCGGATCCCCATCTCCACTATTAAGCGCAGGGCATGTACTACCGCCTCGGTATTCTCGTGGACATCAAGTAGTTGCCTTAAACTCGAGCCTAAAGGAGTGGACCATCTTTTCCCTTCATGCCGTGAAGACCAATCCCAAGCTCCGACTCCATCTTTATTAGATGACCCATCCACGAAAACCTCCCACCGTGCCTGGGCCGCATGACTCTCGAGCAGGCCTGGATGGTCTTCTCCATCTTCTCCATTCCTGTGTATGTCTTCTACCTCGCCGGGCGTCGAGGGGGAAACCTGCCAGAAATCGCCATCGCTTCAGTGCTTCTACTGCTTCATCTCGTAAACGATGTCGAATCGACGGCTATCTGCGCACTCCACTTGGAGATTCGGCTGACTCCGGCCGGCCGGGCTACTGGCCGAGGCACCGATTCTATGAGGGACTCTGTAAGCACCCCGATTTTTTGTGGGTTTGAGGGCATGTCCAGGCTTCTCTGCTATGTAACACTAGTGCTAAGCACTTCGCTTGCTCGATCTCCGGTGTAAGTTCCTCCTACTGGGCCTCATGGTCTCGCCATGGGGCTACACCCCGCTTTTCTTCCCCCAAGGCTCTTGACTAGGATCGCGCCGATGGCGCGACTAGTTGCCCTGAAGGTATAGCTGGCAGTATGTCTTCTCGGATCGGGCTCCTTTGCAAGACCGGGTAGTACTCAGCGTAGATGTCAGCTTTGATCTTTGCAAACGCTTCTTCACACTCCTGGCCCATTTAAACTTTTCCTCCCTCTCAGAAGGGCCCGAAGAAATCCTTTGCACTCGCTCTGGACGACCACGCGACATGAATCGGCCCGCAGTGGCCGCCAAACTCCCGCTCAATCGCTGCACATCTTTTACTCGCATACAGTGACGCAAGTATTTCCACCACGGCCCCGACCTTAT